>BQNB010175288.1:3148-13176 GCA_026074375.1 Tanacetum coccineum
TTATTGTACCCGTTGTGGGGGTTCTCATGAGACTTTTCAATGTGATCAATTGATCTTCGATGAGCCTTATTGTGAAAACCGCGGGGGACCTCATATGAGTTTTCAATGTCAACTGATGAATCAAAACTACTTTGAGCCTAATACTATCTATAATTCTAATTCTTCTGGTTTTGACCAATTTCCGCAGTATCCCGTCAGTTCTCAACCTCCTGAGGAAAGTATCAAAGAATTTTTTGTAAAGCACGCTCAAGAAATGATAACTACGGTGCAATCCGCTGTGAAAATAGTAATTCAACAACATGAGTAGGCAGTTCAGAAGGAGCAAGAGGAGCAGGCAGCTTTTACTCCATATTGGAAGTTTCCTATTTTTAACGATGATGACGATGAGTATACTATTCAATATAAGAAATATTTAGAGAATTCGTCTAATGCAATCACCTGACTTATCAACCGAGGAACCCGATAACTCTCTAAGTATGGGGGACGAGCATCTTAGCACTATTCCGGAAACAGAATCGGACGAAGTAATAAAGTCTAGTGTTGAGGACCTTGTCCCAATCCCAAGTGAGTCCAAGGGTATTTCCAACGATACATGTGATGTGTCTTTTTGTGATAATTCTCCTCCTCTTAATGTTTTAAACGATCACTTTGAGATTTTCTTCGATTTTAACGATGATTATACTTTGAGTGATGATGATTCTTTTGATAACATCGATTACATTGAGGCATCACCTCCCGATTCCGAGCTCATCAGCTTAGAGGAGGTGAAGGACGATATACTTCGTGAGAAATTATTGAATATCAATCTTCTTATTGCTAAGATCGAATATTTGAATGAAAACTCCACTCCTGATTGTGTGGTCAAGTCTCCTTCCCCATTTCCTATCCCCGTTGAGGATAGTGACTCTTTCTTTGAGAAGTCCGATACTTCTCTCTTTTATTCAGATAATTCTTTCCCAAATTTGAGACTTTTAGCTATCATACGGAAGAGACGAGTAGTGGCAGTACCACTACTCATTCTGATAACTCTCTTCCCGAGTATGATTCGTTTCTCTTTGAGATTGAGCCCGTTCAGGGAGAGTTGACTAGCGTTGTTATGGATGATATTTTGGGAGAACCTCGTGTTCATGTGCCTAATGTGTTACCCACCCATCCCACCCTTATGCTGGATTCGGACTTCATTCCTTTTGATGATTCCCTCAGATCCGACCTTGAAGTTTCTTTTCTTTACGGAACTAGAAACAATATTTTTGATCTGGGAATATTCTTTGAAGTCTAATCCAAGAGATTTCTATCTCGGGATACATTTTCTATCTCATTTATTCGTAATCCTCTTTGTTTAGTGATTGAGACTTTGCTTCCATTTTCATCCGAAAATGAAGACAAAATTTTCAATCCTGGTATTCTTTCTTCTAATCTCTTATCTCATCCGGGCAAAATCACTTCTAATTTTTCTGAGAGCCTGATGATGATTTCTGGAGGGGACATTCCTTTCTTGGATGTCCTGTTTCTCCATTTCTATCCCCCTTGACCAACTCAAGTATGGGGGATTGAGTCAGACTCGTGATTCGGTTATCAAAAACAAGCGCTTTGCGGGTGGCAACCCATGCTTATCCTTAGTATATTAGTATAATAATAATGAATAAGTGTGATGTGAGGGGGACTCGCCTCTTCCTTTCTTGTGTTTCGTATTTTGTGTCAAGGATTGCCCCAGATTATGAAGACTCCCGTGCTCATGGTTTTGTCCATCGTCCACTCAATCTTCAATCTTTCGCATGCTTATATATGGGAATCAAATATCCTAGATCTTATTGATTTAACATTTATCTATTAGCATAATTAATAAACGGATTTAGATTTGCGTAGAGACCCCTTAATATTTAGATTATGCCTTAAAATTAGTATAGGGGTGACAGTCTCACATTGAGGACAATTTGTAGTTCTAGTATGGGGGGGGGATCTTTCGATTTGATCTTACTTGCATTTGACTTGTCTTCACGTAACCCCGTTTTTCCACCAAAAATAGCAAAAATATGCCAAAATTAAATTTTTTTCAAAAATAGAATAAGTGTTTTGACACGCAGTTTTGTCTTTTTAAGGAATAAATTTTGACTTGATCGAGCATGTTGCGCTCTAGCTTGCCCCTTAACTTATATAAATTTAAGCTTTTGCTAGTCTTTTATACAAGAAGCTTTAAAACGCGAATTCTAGCTTTAAAGAGCCAAGAGTTTGCAAGTTTCCATGATAGACTTTAAATATGCTAAGCTTGTTTTATTAGACTAAGCATTCACGGATTTTTTTTATTAAAGATTTTAAATTTGCGAAGAACGAGAAATGATAGAGTTTTATATAAGTTGGATGCTAAACATAGAGTAGTTGGTTCTCTTTAAGGCTCATAGAGGTTAATTGTGGCTTTTTGCTCCCATCAGCTTAATAAATGTTATATAATTGTTGAATAAATAAAGTTACTTTAGGTTTTGTGATTCTTAGTTTAAATCACTTCGTAGAGATTCCTTCTGGTGAAATTAAGTTACACATCAAGGTTGTGTCAGTGTTGTGAGGAAATAGGCTACCGATTCCTGACGGCTCGCTACCGTTGTCTAGGTAGTTAAAAGACCACATGACTTGAAATTTGGCTAATAATAATAAGTTATGTAATAAACCGAAGCCGAAATAAGACCACTACCTCTTGCCGGCTCACAACCGATGTGGTAGTCGTTTAAAGGGTGGAGGTACTAATAATAAAACTGTGGGCTGATAAAAGTTTACTGCATCTTGCCGGCTCACAACCGCTGTTGCAGTCTTCTAAATAAGGCACATAGTAATAATCCGAGACTGATAAAAGTTTGCTGCATCTTGCCGGCTCACAACCGATGTTGCATCCTTCTAAAAGGTCGAGGATCACCGAGGTCGAAATAAGACTCCTGGACCATGGTCGGCTCGCATACCGATGTGGCAGTTGTTAAAAGACCACAGGACTTGAAATTTGGCTAATAATAATAAGTTATGTAATAAACCGAAGCCAAAATAAGACCACTACCTCTTGCCGGCTCACAACCGATGTGGTAGTCGTTTAAAGGGTGGAGGTAATAATAATAATAAAACTGTGGGCTAATAAAAGTTTACTGCATCTTGCCGGCTCACAACAGATGTTGCAGTCTTCTAAATAAGGCACATAGTAATAATCTAAGAATGATAAAAGTTTGCTGCATCTTGCCGGCTTACAACCGATGTTGCAGCCTTCTAAAAGGTCGAGGAAATCACCAAGGTCAAAATAAGACTACTGGCTCTTGCCGGCTCACAACCGATGTGTCAGTTGTTTAAAGAACCGATGTTTAATAATGTTTCTATAATTATAATGTTAATAATAAAGCCAAATTTCGACTCCGGGGTTATCTAAATAAAGCCTCCGTCTTTGGACTCGTAGTTGAGTTGTTTCGAATGAAATAAAAAGGATAACCGCTAAATCATGCGAAATTAGAACCTTAATGTGGACCTTATTCTCACCATATCGTCTCTTTAAGAAAGGATTCAAACTAATTGTGGTCTAAATCGGGTCTCACTTTATATGAATAAGACATTAATTTATTTGTTACCAATAATAAGAATAAAATCTTTAGAGAACTTAGGAATAAGGGAGCGGAAAGTAGCAATGCTTTCACAATTAGCATTTATGAGTAGTGTTAGCATCTTAACTTGTATTTAACAATGATTTCATTTTTAAGCTTGGTTTGAGGCGGGTGAAAAATCAAGGACGGTGAATTTATCCTTTTATTATTTTTTGTTCCGTGAAGTTATGATATATATGAATAATAATAATAAATGCATAAAAATGGTTAAACGGGGGGCTTTTCAAATACTAGTGATTTCTTAATCCCTTTAAATGAACACTTAGCTACTTTTTTAAGTAATTAGTCTATGGGGTTGAAATTTTTTGTTTTCTAAGTTTGTATCTATGACATTGTGTGAGGACATGACAATAGCTTAGTATGAGGGATTTTTGGTATGTGCTTAAATACACATACCTTTTACCTAATAAAACAAGCTTAAAAGACCAATAATGACCAATAAATACAGAAAAATGCATTGTATTCATTTGTATTGTGAATTGTGTCTTGCAGGTAACGGATATTGCACAAAAGAACAAAAACAAAGCAAAACGGACAAAACCAAGCACAAGAATGGAAAAATTATAAGAAATTGAAGCCGAAGGCAAATTTATCTTAAGTCTTAATCAAATCCAATTCCGTTAGTCCTTTAACCTTAAAGAAACCCTAAAACAATTGCACCGTTAGTCCAAAACAATTACACCGTTAATCTTTTTCAATTACATCATTAGTCCTTAACTTTTAAACAACCTTAACCCTCATTAATCCTTGAAACTTATAACCTTTTCACACCAGCCCAACAATTATTATAAGCCCAATCCATTGTCCACCTTATAACAACCAGGTCAAACAACAAAAAAATGAACGGGTCAACGCCCCAAATGAAATTACTGTAGCTTCATCACTTTTCCCTCCCTCACTTTCACCATTACCACGCTCAGGGTAAACCTTCACTCTCACACGCTCCCTTCTCCTTCTAGAAGCTCAATGAAGTATGCAGTGATGATTTTGGCATGCCAGGTTGGCAATCCCAACGCCAGTCATTGGGCAATGATGTATGGAATGATATCAAGGGCTAAGATGAGTTTACTTAGAGAAAAAGATTGAATGGATGGACGAGATTAAAGACTGAGGAGCGTCCTTGGGTTCTGGATCCTTCCTTTGAGCACTATATAAGAAGAGCTCCTCACACAGATTTAGGTTTCTAATGTTTTAGCTTATTTTCTAGTTTTAATAGCTTATTATAACGTTTTACTCATTGTATTTACTTTTGAAGCCTTGTAACTCTTTTAATATTAATGAAAGTGCAATTTTACTTTTAACCCTGTGTTTTGAAATCTGTTTTACTTAATATGCAATTTAGCTTATGATGACTTGTGTGATGATTTAATAAGCCTCAATAAGCTCTTTTAACTTCATAAGCTAGTTAGAATTCAGTTAAGCCTTTAAAGCTTAACTGAGTTTAGATTTTCACCTTAAAACTCACACTAAATTACCTCAGCTTTGAATGGATGATAAGCTAATTTGGGATGGGCTTATGGATAATACCAGCTTGTTAAAAACAAGATGGAGCTTATAGAGAAGCTCCTGCAAGCATTTAAGATTCCTGTTTGAGCTGGGATCAAAGTAAGTTTCACTATTTCACTTTTATGCTTATTTTGATGTTTTGCTTATATTTTGCTTAATTGTGCTTAATCCTGATTTAATTATTCTTAATCTGTCTCATGGTTGCTTATCTCATTTAGTTTAAAGTGTTTAATAATCTGTTTTAGCTTTTATGGTGTTTTGATTAAAACTGTGAAGAAAATCCAAAAAATTAGCATATCAGTGTAGCCCATAGTTTATTGCTTATCTCCTATTAGTTCTTGCTTATTTAACCTTAACTTGCTTAGTTAGTAATCTATTTTCATAAGTCTTAGCTTAATTTACACTTTTGTAGCTTTAAAATGGGAAATCAAATTCTTAAATGGGTGTTTGGGACACAAGCAGTATTAACATGAGTTAATACTGCTTGGGCCATTTTGGCTATTAAGTCAAATTCTACTAGCTTAAATTTAGTCTTTAAGTCAGTTTTATAAGTTTTTATAGTTTAAATTAAAAAATTTAGGTTCAATATTGCTTTAGCTTAAATTTGTTGAATTCTAGTTTGATAGAATAGCTTATTTTGCTTAGACCTTTAATAATAGGTATTGGTGTTCAATTCATGCTTGTTTAGAGTCCTTAAGATAGTATAAAAGGGTTAGAATAGTTTTGCAATTGTCCATTTTGGTATAAGTCAAAATCTATCTTAGCTCTTAATGTAGGTCCAAAGTCTTGGATCCGTTTAGCCTTTTGTAGGACAATAGCTAACTTGAATAAATCCAAATCAACTATATGAGAGACACTAACTATGAATACTATGCATTTGCTTAATTTTAGCTTAATTTAGTCATTTGAGTATAGTTTCTTATTTGTTTTAGGTTTTCAGCTTATTTAAAGTGCTTATTTGTCCTCTAGCTTAGCTTAAAATCTTGTCTAAGTCCTTCTAAACTGATTTTGAATCTGCTGTCTTTTTGCTTTTTAAATACTTATCAGCTTATTTTGTTAGCTTATTCCTGCTCATTAGTGCTAATTAAGTCTAGGATTTGGTCTGTTTTCAGCTTATTGGTTTGCTATTAGCTTATTGATCTTAATTGCTCAAGCAATTTTTAGCTTAACGATCATTTATTTAGTTTTTAGTTAGCTTTCATCCTTTATAGCTTATTTCTGGCTTATCTATTAAGTTTTAGTAATAAGTCCTTTTATTAAATTAGCTTATTTTTACTTATATTTTAGCTTTTTCAAAAAGAAAATTAAAAAAAAGTGTTTTATCAAAAAGGGTGGCCACAGGTTTCGAACCTCTCACCTTCCCTTCACACACCCAACACCTCAACCAACTGCCCTAGGGACTTTTTTATTTATAGGTTTGTTTCATTTAATTAATAAACTCAGTTTAGCCTTTAAGCTTATTTAGCCTATCTAATTTTCCTGGCTTATTGGCTTGAGCTTATTAATTCGTTTTTCTTTAGAAACCTTAAGAATAGTGTTAAGCATTTTTTAGAATTTTCTCAAATTTTTATAAAATAGTTTAGTAATTTTTATTAATTTTCTAGATTAAAGGTGTTTTTTATAATTGTTTTTAAAAATATTAAAAAAGTTACAAAAAAATATATTTTCTGTTTTGAAAATTATTTTAGTGCATTTAAGTTTAAAATTTAGCATTTTGAATTTTTAGGTTTTAAATTTGTGTTATTTGGTTAATTAGTCGCGTTTTTAATTCTCGTTATCATTTTATGCTTAAATGTCTTAATTGCTTTAATTGTTAATTTAGCTTATCGTTATTTGCCTTTGCTTTAGTAGAATTAAATCAAAATTCTAAATATTGATTTTCGGAGTGCATCCAAACATATTACCTTTGCGGACTTCAAATTCAAATTACTCTGGTCGGGATACGTCATCCGGGAGATTTTGAATACTTGTTTGTCCTCAAAGCAAGTTTTATTATCAAAGGGATACATTATATTCTTTTTTTTATTTTGTGATATTTAGGATATTTATTTTTTTTTTTATTATATAGACTATTTGTCATCGAAACCAATGTCTTATTAAGTATGTTTTTTTAAATAGGCTCCAGGTTTACAAATGTTATTGTTTAAAGCTTTTTTAAAAGCTTTCAATACTGCCAAAATGTTTAATATAGACCCCATTTTTTGTCCACTTTACCCATGAACCAATCCTAACATCTCTTTTTTTCATCAAAAAATAATAAATAAACCCGTTTTCACCTATTTTTTTTAAAAAATTAAATATCTCACACACTGTTAATCGTTACGCAAAACAAAACATATCATCGCGACGAGAATTAAATTATCTTTCTATAGAGGGGCGACACTATGTACTTTCGACGAACTTTTTTTTATGATTTTATGAAGTCATATACGATTTTATGAAATCATATATGATTTATGAATAAATCATATTGGATTTTTATGAAATTTATTTGCTTTAGATTACGAATTATATGATTCGTTATACGAATCATATATGATTCGTCATACGAATCATATATGATTTTCGCAATTCGTGACTGAAACAAAATAAAAAAGTTCGTCGGAATCACAAATCATATATTATGATTTTATGAAATCATATATGATTTTATGAAATCATATATGATTCGTTATAACGAATCATATATGATTTTCGCAATTCGTGACTGAAACAAAATTGAAAAAAAAGTTCGTTAGAATCATATATAATTTTATGAAATCATATATGATTTCATGAAAAAAAAAATATATATGATTTCATGAAATCATATTATACGAATCATATATGATTTTCGCAATTCATGACTGAAAAAAAAATCGAAAAAAAATTCATCGAAAGTATATCGTGTCACCCGTCTATTGAAAGATAAAAAAATACTCGTCGTGATGGTGTATTTTTTGTCGTGTGACGATTTACCGTTTGTAAGATATTTTATTTTTAAAAAAGAGGTGGAAAGTGAGTTTTTTTATTTTTGATGAAAAAATGAATGGCTAGGATTGGTTCATTGGATCTATGACAAATAATGGGTCTATGTTGATCTTAACTCGGCAAATACATGCATGTTTTGTGACAAACCGTCAAATTCAGGTCGTTATTTTATTCTCGAGTATTAATTATAATTTTCAATTTTATGTTGAGATATGAACTCACGACTAACCGGGAAGAAATTAGGGCTTACACTTGTAATTTAAGTAACGTTTATGAAGAACCGGCGAATTCTACGTTAAGCATCGACGTTTATATTTTCAAAATGCCGTAGATATAATTTTGTTGCATTCGTTTTTATTTTTCGTATCTCGTACTATTTTTACTTTTTACGAAAAACGACTACAAATCGTACCTTTTTAAATATCGGACTTTGATAATACCCGCATTTACAAATAGTGGGTCAAGTTTTAAACTCAACCCACTTATCTTAAACCTCATAGGGGCGGATCAACCAAGGGGTGAGGTGTCCCCTTGGTGATCAATCTTGTTCATGCATTATAACACTTGGCATTTCTCTTGTAAGCATATATAAAGCCTAACTTTGACCAAAATAACACACACAACTCATATTACACTCAAAATTCTGCATTTGTCTCTCCCTCCTCCTCCTTATTTCGTGAGCTATACCACCACAACACCCATTTTATACAAAATTTACAAGATCAAATATTAACTACACTAGTAGAGGTGATTTTCTTATATGGTGAATACATTTTGAAGATGATCTAAAGGAGTTATAAGAAGGTTTTTAAACTTATATGGGCTGAAGTTGATCAAGAAGTTTATCAAGTTTTTGGGTAATAAAAATGGTGATCTAGAATAATTTGGGTGAAGATCAAAGTTGGAGTAGAAGGGTTATATTGTTTTTTTTGATCAATTGATCATTCTCATCATTTATTTGGGGTAAAACTCTACTTGTTTTCATTATTATTGTATTTTTGATTTCCTTATTGTATATGTAAATGTATGATATATGATGATCAAGAGGTGAAATTGTCCATGCATGCATAGATCTAGGTTAAAAATGGCTTAATCAACTATTGAAACTAGCTAGAAATCACTAAAAATTATGGGCTGATGTTAACAGTAAGTTCTAGAATTTTGAGTAACTTTGAGAGTTGATTTGAATACTCTAGGTTGTATACAAATGCCTTGTGATCATTTAGAAAATTAGATCCCCATTGGAATGTAAAAATTGAGTAAGTTATGGTCAAAATACTAAAACTAGTGGATTCTGACCTTGCTATACAGATGGTACAAAAAGTCATACTTACGTACTGAGTTGGTTAAAAAGTTAAAACTATGAGACCTAGATAAAATCATGTAGGTTCTGAACCAGTTGGATGGTCAACCAACTCCTTATGGTTTGTAAATGGCATCAAAAATGGTGAAAGTGAGATTTCAGTCCGAATTTGTAACTTGACCTTTATGTATAAAAGTAACCCTATGTATATGTATGACTAAAAGATGTATTAAAATGAGTTTAAATCTGTAAATTAGACTTAAATATGAAGCCAAGCAAATAAATATATAAATTATACCATTTACGATTTATAAATTACGACTATTTTCGTAAACATAAAAGTATACAAAATTTACTACTACCCGAACACTAAACTATGTAAAGCGATTTTTGTAACTAAAACCCGAGGTGGTAAGACCCACTTCTTAGAAATTTTAAAAGGCTAGCATACTGATAATAAAAGTGTCCCGACCTTCAGATCCCGAAAAATTATAACAAGAGTCATATATAAGCTTAAATGAACCATAAGGCCTTATTGGGCCACTAGGCCCAATGTAACAAATTGGATTCTATGGACTTAGCTTTAGGCCCAATCCACTTGGACCTAACTAATGGGCTAG
>BQNB010175289.1:0-13176 GCA_026074375.1 Tanacetum coccineum
ATATGAGCTTATCATGGCATGGTAAGGGAGTTGTGTGCAAATCACCTCCCATGGGTAACGGGTGCAAATCACCTCCCATGGGTAACGGGTGAAAACGCGCACCTTATGCACTCTCTGGGTAACGGGCTTGCACTTTTGAACTCTCTGAAGTAAGGGAGCTGTGTGCAAATCACCTCCCATGGGTAACGGGTGAAAACGTAATGGGTTAGAACAATTAGTTTTTTATGACCGGGCGAAACGGGTTCCGACTGAATTGGGTTGAGTCGCAAACATTCTTTGTTCATTTTTAAAAGTTTTATATTTATGATTATATATCAAGCATGATGTTGGGATATTATGTTTTGTAGGATTGATACCCATGGCCCAAGACCAGCCAAATCATTACGATGGGAAAGTAGCAATGACCCAAGAGTGATAGCCGAACTTACTGTTGTCTTGACTACTTATGGTGTTCTTTCTGCATCTTATAAACCTTACTCTAATTCAGAACTTACATCTACACTTGATAGTCTATTTTAAGTATTTATGTTAAATATTGTAGATAATATCTTTCAAAAAGTAGATTGGTGCCATATTGGCAGCGACAACCTTCAATCAAACTTTGTCAGCCACAGAGGTAAAGATCTTTACTAATTTATTTTCATGCTCTCATTTTCAAATGGTTGGTATCTAAGGTCCTTAAATTTAAGGTTGTAGATGCTTTTAGATTTTACCAGATTCGTCTATCGGTATGTGGTACAAACTTCTCATGGCCTTTTTCCTCTCAGATATGGTGCAGAATGCAGTTGCTCAAGCGCTATTAACACCACTTCAGCGGTTACCAACAACAAATCAACAACATGTTGGTACAAGTCTCACTATCACAACCCGTCCTATGACAAATGAAACCAGCATACCCATTTTCAAGATATTTGATCACTTTCGGAATATGAACCCTGATAACCTTCAGCCAAATCTAATGAACCGCAAAGGTAAACATTTTTACCAATTTCTTTTCATTTAAATTTAAAGCTTTAAATTCTTTTAAACTTGCGCGGAGTACGGTTGGCCAACCGCTATTAACACCGCTTAGCTGCGGCTACCTGTGGCAAGATGTCAAAGACGTGTTATAAAACCTGATGTTATTATAAACTTTCCAAACAGCGGTCAAACAAACAAGCATCTGAATACCCATCCGTGGAACATCAACATGTTGCTGACGAAGGTCATAACCCCTTTTCTAGAACTATAGTCACAGATACTGATAAGCCCATCAGTTCCAACAATCCTGGTAGAAAAAGAAAAAAAGAAAATACGGTGACGGTACCGAATCATGGCATTTATGCTGCTGCAGATACACAGACTCTGTGCCAAGAAGATTCTACAACTATATTTGTTGACGGTAGCCATCATTCGAGATCTGCGCATAATCAAGGTAACTACTTATCAGCTATTTTGTTTTAAAGTCAGCGTTTTAGACCTGAAAAATAAGCTTGGGTAACTGAATAGTTTATAGTGCAGACTGATAATATACAACAATTTATTTTAGTTAAGCAGTAGCTCATTCATGTTGACTACTATTTATGTATTTAGGACTGGTCCACAAGCTTACTTATGAAACTGAAACAGATAGGAAAAAGTGGGAGATAAACTACTACCAAATCTTTCTTCATTAAGTCCTAGCTTGGTCCATGCACTTGGTGTGAAAAAAAAATGAAAATGGGACCAGCGCACTGAGCAAGATTGAGTATAATAGACCCAAAAGCATATGATACCTGCATATTTAGCCGGTGAACATTAAATACGTCCTTCATGGAGTGTGAGTCATATGCTAACAAGTAGGACCTATATGCATCTTTAGCAGATACTTTTAAGTGAGAATTGGTGCCAACTTTTCCTGCATCAACACCACAAACATGTTTAACATATCAGTAGATGCAAGACCAGGTAGATAGTTTCACGATTATGCTATAAACCAAATACGTACCATTTGAGAATGCATGTTCACCATCTTCTTATCTTTGAATTCGTTCTTTCTAACCGTTACTTTTGCAGCCTAACATAGAATACCAATCAATATGTATCAAAAAATGGGGATTGTGATAGATTTATAGGTTCAGCTTTTTAGGACTTCACCCTAGAACATGTTAAATGTTAAAACAAAGAGCGCTTTCGACCATTTTTAGCATAATGTTGAATAGCAGATATTTTTATTTAACTAGATCCTTTAAAACGACTATAAAAAATGTTGGTGTTAGATTGTGTGACATGATAATTCAGTTTTAAAATCTGAAACGAAACACGAAGCTCTCTTTTACTTCATTGCATTTGTGGGTTTATGTAGGTTTTGGCAAATAACCAAAAATTGTATACGTTCCTCATCTGACGATATGCCTTTTCTTGCTAACATAGCTTCATTAAAAAAAATCAAACTATATACAACATCCAGATGTCTATAAATATAAATATGATAACATTTGATATATATATATATATGTATATATGTATATATGTATATATATATATGTGTATATGTATATATATGTATGTATGTATATGTATATGTATATGTATATGTATATGTATATGTGTGTGTGTGTATATGTGTGTATATATATATATATATAGAGTAAGGATCCAGTGAGAAGTAAATTAAAATAAGAAGTGGCGAGAAGTGACTAAAACCACACATTTGAGATGCAACGACTTGCATTAGATGCATTTTTATTCATTTAGATGCACCATTTTGAGTTTCGGAAGTTAATTTGATGTGTAGATTGTGCAAATTAATTCTCATGGTTATGGCACATGCAGAGGAACAAAAAACAAGAGAAATCATGAAATGCATCTAATATACGTATATGCATCTAATTAAAAGCTAGAAAACACATTATGATGCGTTATAATGCATCTAAGATTATAAAGATGCATCTAATTTAAGTTGGTGCATTTCGGATATGCGGTTATAATTACTTCTTATCCCTCTTATTTTAAGAAAACTTCTCATTTGATCCTAACTCTCTCTATATATATATATATATATATATATATGTATATGTATATGTATATGTATATGTATATGTATATGTATATGTATATGTATATATATATATATATATGTATATATACATTAAATAAAAATATATAAAAAGAGGAGAGAGAGAGAGAGAGAGAGAGAGAGAGAGAGAGAGAGAGAGAGAGAGAGAGAGAGATAGAGAGAGAGAGGAGAGAGAGAGCGAGAGAGAGAGAGAAAGGGAGAGAGAAAAGAGATGAGATCTAAAGAAAACCTTCATCTTTAGCGGAAAACCTAGAAACCCCTCCATCCACCGTTGATTCAAGCCAATCTTCCCTCCTTTTTTCCACAGGCCCAAACTATAGGACTGTTTGTAACTTCATTCAATCTATCGAAAGGAGACGAAATTTTATAAATTTACACTCTTTTTTCCGTAACATATAAAATACCTATTTTTTTCATTTTTTCTTTTCTTTCTCTCTCTCTCTGATGATACGATCCACACAGTTTTCTTCTTCTATCTAATTCTTTTGATTAAATCATGCAATCAACACACTAAGCATGATTTATTATCTGATGCACTTGATCCTCTCGTCTTAATTTCTCAAATTGAATATCAAGGCAAGTTGTTTAACTGAAGTTAATTACATTTTTATTAGTTTTGTTATTTAAATTCAAATTTAAACCATATATATGTGTTTGTTGGTGTTTATTTGTACGGATTTTCGTTCTTCTGAGTTAAGGTTTTGTAATCATCTTGTTTGTTCATAGATATATTGATTATAAAAGTTCATTGACATGATGCACTGTATACAATGGCGGATCTAGAAATTTGTAATAGGGCATGCACATTTATAATATAGTTTTTAATTATATTAGAATCTCGGGTTAGGTTTTATGGGTCGGGTTTTTTCGGGTCGGGCTTTACGAGATTCAAATTATGCGCGGTTGTTTTGTTCGTTTGTATCCAGGCTAACATTTGATTTGTTTATCAAATTTAGGTCATACGAGACTGCATTCGTTATTTTGATCCAACTAATTATGTTAGGATTTGTTTTGATATTAATTTAGTAAAACCAAAAAGACACCTCACATAATATTTTGTAATAGCATATAGTGTTAATTTCCTATACTTTAGTTACTGTTATCAACTCAAATATTAATAATAAACGAAGATAAGTGAAACTAAACTAATGTTAATCTTGTAGTACTAAGAACAATAAGTTCACAATTTCATATTTAATAATCCTATAAAAAAAGCCTTAGAAACATGTAAAAAACTCAAATTTCCAAATAGATGAATTTTCTGAATTACGACACAAAATACAAAATAAAAATACTAGAAATAAGAAGTAGAAATAAAAGATCTCGACTTTTTTTTATTACAACAGCGGTACTAAAACACTTGAAAAAGCTGATAAAGTGATAATACTATATTGTAGGGGTGAGCAAAAAAACCGAAATAACCGAAAACCAAAACCGAACCGAACCAAAAACAACCGAGCCTAACTAATAACCGAACCGAATTTGCCAAAACCGAACTGAACCGAACTACGAATTCGGTTCTCGGGTTGGATATGGGTTTGACAGTCTAAACCGAAAACCGAATTTATATAAATATATATATTTTTTATATTATTATATATATAAAAAGATCAATAAAATTTTATATATAAAATAATTAATATATATATATATATATATATATATATATATATACATATATATATATATATATATACATATATATATATATATACATATATATAAAAAGATCAATAAAATTTTATCCTAATATTGAAAAACACATTTTATGTTTGAAATAATTTTTTTGGCTAAATATATTTGTAAATATATATATATTTTTTTAATAAATTGTGTAATTCGGGTAAACCCGAAAACCGAACCGAACCGAAAACCGAATTTGAATTCGGTTTGGGTCAGTATATGGGTTGACCTTAAAAAGGCCATTTAAACCGGAACTAACGAACTCGAAACAAAACCGAATAACCATAACCGTACCGATAAAACACAACACCCTACTATATAGGTTGGAGGCAAATGATTGGCTTAAAATAAGTATATGTAATTAAATTTAGGCTTTACAATACAACTGGGCCTGACTCAACATAATACATTAAAAACTATGATGTTTTGAATTTGGCTGTCTTCATCTTCCTTCATGTGCCAGCACACTCAAGCAGCAGTCGAGTTTTTTTCATCTTCATTTTTTCTTTTTTTTGAAACTATGGGTTTCACTAATAAATTTTCAGTATTTTGGAGGGTGTGCACTCACAGATCTGTAATGTATTTTATACTAACTTTTGTAGAAACAGTTTTTCTTTTACCCTACTAAAATTTTTCACAGGGTATGCACGTGCATACCCTGTCTACAAGGTAGATCCGCCCCTGGCTGTATAGAATAGATATTTGAAACGAAATTGAGAAAAAAATGAATGTAATTCTTGTTTATAAAACTGCACACAAGGTGTTTGAGAAAATGTCTCAATGAAAACGCTAAAACCACCAGCTTCGCCACCTCAAAGTTAGTTTATCAAATAATCAAAACTTGATACTTAATTTGAATCTTTTGCACCGTAACGAAACTCGGCCGACCTACGGTTTCCACCTTCGAGCTAATTTCTGAATATTGTTGTATAAGCTTGGATATTTTAAATGCTAACGAACTTGAATATTCTATGTAGCCTTATAATTTGAAAAGTAGTGGTGGATTATTGTTTTGATGCAACTGGGTTGGTTTGGTCTTAATTAGTATTTTTTGTATGTGTCAATGTAACCATAGATCATTGAATCCATTAACATTAAGGTTTAGCTTGTGCCATTCAACGCACCCATTCTACCAAATACATGTAATCGTTTACTTTTTCTTACAAAGTTTGCATTTTTTTTGTTGCATTGAAATAACGCAATAGGCTTGTTAATTGTTTCCATCCTCGATTTTTATGTATGCCATGTGTATAATACCGATTACATGAGAGTGCAATATGTCAATTATTTCATTTACTTTTCTGCAGTTATCACCCTGCTTGCATAAACATGACCCTTGATCAGGACAAGCAACAAGCTGATAACTTTACATGTTTTGATTGTGTGACACCCAACAACCAAGGTTCTGCATCCGCTTATGCCATTGTTGATCCTTCCATGGTAAGAGACCATAATTCAATCTTATATTAATTATATATTATAGCACAATTTGTATACAGTTTTGCGGTATGATTTGAGGAAAACCATACATCTGGCCTTGAACTAATCTGCGTAAGTTTAGCAATCCTCATCTAGTGTTAAAGTTGTTACAATATAATGATCTCAAAGAAGAAAATGAGTAAAAATTAAAAATGAAATATCACCTAGTCGGCTAGTCTACAGAATATCTTCGTAAACGATAACAAACAGATGCCCTAATAATACTAATGATGCACTAATAATACTCATTGATGCCTTAATAATACTCATTGATGACCTAATCCTCTAATCCTCTATGTAACATTTGATATGGACTCTCATGATATTTAGATGCCCTAAATATACATACACTAAACTTATGGTATATGAATTTAGATGAAAACAGGTTGCAAACAAGTTGACTTCATCTAGACTCTCTTGGATATTAGGTTGAATTTCAATCTAATTGCCAAAGAGGAAAACAAAGGAAAGACACTAAGGTTCCTCAACCTAATGGTTCTACAGAGCCTATCACTGATGAGGCTGCCAATGCGAAACATGTACCAACACATTCTAATGATCCACTTTTCAGTGGTGAGGATAGACTGCAACTTAAGGAATTGTTGGAACTTTGTACAAAACTGTCTAAAAGGGTCCTTGACTTGGAGAACACTAAGACCTCTCAAGCTGCAGAGATAACTAAATTAAAAAAGAGGGTCAAGAAGCTGGAAAGGAGTAATAAGTCAAGAACTCCAGGGATTAAAAGGTTAAGGAAGGTTGGTAGATCTGCACAAGTTGTTTCCTATGAAGATGAAGGTTTAGGTACTCAGGAAGATGCATCCAAACAGGGGAGGAAAATTGCTGATCTTGATGCTAATGCAGAGGTTACTTTGGTTGATGAGGCTCAGGGGAGGAATGATGATAATTTAATGTTTGATACATGAGTTTTAGATGAGCAAGAATTTGAGGTTGAAAAGGTAGTTAGTACTGCTGAAGTTACTACTGCCAGTGCTACAACAATAACTATTGATGAGTTAACTCTGGCTCAAACCTTAATAGAAATCAAAACAGCTAAAGCCAAGGCTGTTACAACTGTTGCTACAACAACTACAACTGCTATTACAAGACCCAAGGCTAGAGGGGTTGTAGTTCAAGAGCCATGTGAATTTAGAACAACAACATCATCTTCACAAACATTACAACTTCCACATGGTAAAGACAAAGGCAAGGCAAAGATGATTGATATGTGTGAAAACACATATCTATTTTATATCAAAAATGACCCTTAAAAGACCAAAACTGTGCATAAAAGGCTTGTATATTGCTTGTTTTGTCTTTCTTATTGTGTAGGTACGGATAAAGCAAAAATCCCAAGAAAACGGTCAAAAACCGGACAAACACGGACACGGGAACGGAAGAGCACACAAAGAGCCGGGAGAATGCTATCAAGTCAACCCTCAGTCAACCCTTGGTCAAAGTCACAACAAGACAAAATCCAAAATTCCAAAAGCAGTCCCTAAAAAATCACCAAATTACAAAACAAACCCAAAATTCCACTAACGGTTGTTAGTGTAAAGCCTAACACCCGTTAACTCAGTATAAAACCATTTCCTTGGCCCAAAACCCACATCCCGTATAACCTGGCCCAAACCCAAGTCAAAGCCCGGGTCAACACAATTAAACGCACCCTTATAAGTTAAAAAAGAAGCGGGAAAACCCGTTTCTACTGTTCATCGTCTTCTAGATTTCACCAAGGGGTAAAAATCATAGGGCTTTTACAAATTAAGGGATATAAGGGACAATTCATGGGACAAAGTACACATGGGCAGAATAATACATCATCAAACGCGCCCTATTGGCCTATCCTAACAAGGAATGCCACGTTGGATGATGAGGAAGCACAAGGGAATGTTAGGATTTGCACTTGAGGTACTCATAGAAGTAACACAAAGGTGTCACATCACGGATTGCCACGCTGGCAATCCGTGTGAGACAATCTAATCCAACGGCTTGTATTGAAGACTCAATGATTGAAGGAATATAAGGGCCAAATATTGAGAGGAGGTGTAACTGAATTTAGACCTAGAAGCTTCCCTGGTGGCTATAAATACGAGCTACCCACTCACACACACATCATCTTTTTTCCCTTGTAATTTTAGCTTAGTAGTTAATAGCTTATGTAATTTTTCATTTCCATTTCCATTTCCAATTGTACTCTTAAATTTCACTTAATGTAATCAAATTTTAGTTAATGAAAAGCTTACTTAATCTATCTTAAGTGTTTACTCTCAAATTCACTCTATTACTGGCAATAAGCTCTAATGTTAAGCTACTGTTTCATAAGCTCACTTAAGCTCATTTCAGCTCTCACAAGTCTATAAGCTTGTGATTAAGCTTAACTCAGTCTTTAATTCACATAAACCTTAAAATCAGCTTAATTACCTTGAAAAATGGAAAAAAAAGCTTTTGGAAGGAAGCTAGCCATGGATGAGCTTCCAAGACTTAAACTGGCTTACAATGATATGCCGAGCTGTTGAAGAAGCTCTTTGAGCAAATTGTTGCCTTTTGTTAAGCTAAGACAGGTGTAAGTTCCCTTTACTCTTCCTGTTTTAAATTTCTTAGTGTAATCTAGCTTATTTTGCTTAAATGATTGCTTATTGGTGCTTAAACTTGTCTCATTTAGCTTATTGAACTTGATTTATAACCTGTTTTAGGCTTTAGTAGTATAGATCTTAGATTTTTATAATTTGTCTTAAAAATTATTAAAAATCCAAAAATAGAGTAATTTAGCTTATAGCTTATTAAACTGTCTTATAATTTTCTTAGGTTCGCTAATTAAGTTTGCTATAAGCTATTTATTATCAGGTTATTAAGTTTTAGTCATTAGATTTTAGTTTAGCAAGTTAAAAAGGATTTTATAGATGTTAAAGGGGTGTTTGGTACAAGCAATACTAACATAAGTTAGTACTGCTTGTATCTCTTTGTTCATTTGTTTTGCTTCATTTTCATAATTAAATAAGTTTTAAAAAAGGTTTGAATCATTAGTTTGTGTTTAAGAAAATTTTGAGGCTTAATTTCTTTGTTCCTGCACCAGGGGAATTTCCCCTTCCTTTGCTTGTTAAAAATTTGATCCAAGCCTCATTGAGCTTGGATCTTGTTTATGTTGAGTTTAGACACACTCAATAAGAGTGTGTAGTGCATGGTTTTTCCTTAAGGACACCTACAAGTTGGTTTTACCCATTTGGTAAATTGCACCAGCAGTAGTAAAAACAGCAGTTACTACTGCTGCCTTTTCATTTGCATTTAAGCTAGCTTAATTAGGTTTTAGGTTTCAAAATTGAATAAGCTTTTAGTTTAGATATAGGATAAGATAGTTTATAACTTGAATTCAAATTTCTAGCTTATTTCTTAGGATTAATTTAGCCTTAAAAGTTCATCAAAAACCTCAAAAAGCCAAAAACAGTAGTAACTAGAACTTTGATTTTAAATTTTGATTTCTAGCTTTTAGAATTTGTTTTTTATGTTTTTGGATTAACAGGATTATAAGTAGGTGTAAGGTTTCCAAAAGCTCAAGCCCTGTTATAGCTTATTGTGCAATTTAGCTTATCTAGTTTTTGAGCTTAAAAAGATAGTTCCTGAGTTTACCTCTTAGATCATAGGATTTAGATAGCTTATAGTGTTTCCAGTTAAATTAGCTATGAATTAGCTTTTACACATCTTAAGCTTTCTAGAACAACTTTTTATGAATATGAAATTGAGCTTAAGAATGAGTTGTAGTCAAGCTTATAAGTGAATTTTAGCCTTTTGGAGCTTAAAAGCTCACTTTCTGTTAACACTTATTAAAAAGCTTTTTGAGTTCTTGAGTTTCAGCTTATATGGCTTTTATTAAAGTTGCTTATCTTTAGGAGCTTAACAACTTTTGTTCATTAAGTTTTTTATAAAAACCAAAAAAAAGGGAAGTGGAAGTCGGGGGTGAGCAAGACTCGAACCCCCGACCTCAACACCTCAACCTTTTATAAACACACACACACCACTCCCTACCGCTGTGCCCTTGGGTCTTTTTCATAAGACTCTTGCACACATAATACTTTATAATCATTTCCCCTTAATAAGCCTAATAAGCTGTTAAAGCTTATTTCGCAGCTTATTTTATAAGTTGTGATCTCGGGCTTATTTTTCCTAGGATTTAATTAGTTTTAGCTATTTTCTGTCATTTTTCTAGAATTTTTATAAGTCGTTTAGTATTTTTAAACATTTATTTTCATTAAAAACTCATAAAAAGAAGACGTACTAAACATAAGTTAGCAAACATGTTCAATGAAACCATTCATCTAGATGGGGGACATGTTGACAATCGATTTATGTCCCGACCCTTTTTTCCGTATATGGGCCAATCCATTTACTATCGCTAGCTGGGCTAGCGGGTCGTGGTTCACGGACCACGTATGGGGCCCGCGGGTCGCTAGAACCATAGCGCCAAGCATGCGCTTTGGTCGTTAACCAAGGAGTTATACTTTGACTCTATTTAATGACCATTTAATGAGATATTTAATATGAACTGTTACTTATGCCATAATTAATTTGACTTCGTTACTTTATCCCATAATTATTATGACCGTTACTTATGATGGTAATTATGTATATCTAGGTTATATTAATTAATGGACACCGATATGTCTTAGGGTTTGTACCCTATATAAGGAGACTATAGTCTTTCATTCCACAGGTATGTTCTACGCCTCTAAGAACCCTAAACACTCTCCATTACAATAATCACCGATTATGACATAAACCGATGACTTACTCTCTAGCCGGAAGTCTAATCTGGGAGGAGCATCCCTATGTATTAAGGCCTAACGGTGCTTTCTCTTTAGTGCGCAGGGTCTCACAATCAAGATTCCTTGGTGCAAGAGCCGGAGCAAGCACCCGTATTATACTAATTCGGGCCTGATTCTAGGTCACATCCAACTTTTGTATCAACAGTCGTATTATAAGCTGTTTAAAAGCTTATTTAGTGCTTTTCACAAAAAAGTTTCTTTTATTAAAAATGCTTATTTTCAAAGGCTTAACAACTTTTGTTCTTTAAGTTTTTTTTAAAAAAAAGGGGAAGTGGAAATCGGGGGTGAGCAAGGCCTTGAACCCCCTCCGAACTCAACACTATTCAAACCCTTTTTATAAAACACTGACACACCACACTCACTACCGCTGTGCCCTTGGGTCTTTTCCATTAGACTCTCTCACAATTTATCTTTTATACTCATTTTAGCCTTATAAGCCTTATAAGCTGTTTCAGCTTATTTCGTGGCTTATTTGATAAGCTGTGCTTATAAGTTTATTTTTCCTAGGATTTAATTAGTATAAGCTAATTTCTGTAATTTTTCTAGAATTTTTATAGTTCGTTTAGTATTTTTAAGCATTTATTTTCATTAAAAACTTTAAAAATTCATAAAATAATAGGAAAAATCATCAAAAAAAATATAATCTTTTTTAGAAAAATTTTCTTTTATCTAAAGTTCATAGGAAAAATTAGTTTTGTTTCGTTAGGGTCTTCTAAATTGGAAATTTCGTTTTTTTTTTTTTTAAAAGAACGGTTCGTTCCCGTTCTGTTTTTCGTGAATTTTAACGCTCATTTTAACTCCGTTTTTATTCTAGTTTTCTTTAAACTTACTTTTTAGTCAAATAGTGTCCATTTAAAAAGAAAATTTTAAGTTAGGTTTATTTTTAGTAATTTAGGGTTTTTGACCTTCGTTTAAGGGTCCCGTTCTTGCGTTATTTTAGTTAAATTTTGGTTTTCTCGTTATTTGTCTTCATGCTTAATGTTAGTGTTTTGTTAATTTTAATTTTTTAATAAGTACGATAATAAATCAACCCTTGTTTCCTTCAAATCATTGTTTCCGAACATCAAAAGTGAGTTTCTTTTCACAAAGTCTTGGGGGAATAAAACGACTGGGAATTCATACGTCCGGGTTTTATCGTTCTTTTATATTAATTATATTATTTGTGAAGATTTCCTTTTTACCTTTGTCCTTCAGGGTAAACTGGTAATTTATATCATTATATATTTGTATAATTACGTTATAGATAGATTCTGACGAATCTGTTACCAATGTTTCATTTTAAAGAGCAATTGCGACACAAGAAGATTGTTATAATGGTAATTAAACTTCAAATATCAGCTTTACTTGGATAATATATCATCATTAGGCTCCGTGAATAAAATATGAAAATTTTGTATTTTTGCAATAAAAGACTGATGGTGGGCTTATGCGAGAAGCATTGAAAGATGCAGATGTTGACAAATACCGGTAATTCTATTTATTTTGAAGAATTTCCTCTTTACCTTTGTCCTCAAGGGTAAATTGGTAATTTTCCATCGTATTATATATTTTATATATTACGTATTTAGAATTGCTATATCAATTTTTGGCGCCGTTGCCGGGGATTTGTGATTAAGATTCTCTCGTTTGAAGTTTGTTGATCGTGATTTGAAGACCCTTTCATTCTTGAAAGTTTTGTTTTGTTAAAAAATATATAAAAAATTATAAAATTATAAAATATAAAAAAAAATATTTTTCTTTTCTTTTTAGTATAATTATCATTTAAAAATATAAAAAAATTTCAAAAATATAAAAATTGTCCATAGTAAAAAAATAAAATAAACAAAGTTGGTAAAAGAACACCAACAAATAATACCTTCAATTGAGGTATTATCCATTAGTAAGTTCTCAACTCGAATCAAAGATTTAAAAACTTGCCATTTGTGTCATTTACGAAATACGGCTCACCTTAAAAGTAAAATTTTTAAGAGCTACCGTGAAGTAAATTTGATTATTTGGTTTAAGTTGTCTATCTCGTTATCCGTTAATTTAGTTTGTTTAAAAAAATAAAAAAAATAAAAAAAAATATATATAAAAAAAATAAAAAATTAGTTTAAATTTTCTTTTTCTACTTTGTGCATGCGCACTCGTTCTTAAACCCGCAACCGTAACCGTCAACAA
>BQNB010175290.1:0-13176 GCA_026074375.1 Tanacetum coccineum
TCAACTTCATCTGATTCCTCATGAAACATCCTTCCACACATCAGTGCAAGATCTTAAAAATGTAAAGTGTAACTCGCGACATTAGTACCTTTTACTTTTAGGTTCCAGAGCTCAATTTCCAACTTCTTGATTTTACCTCTTGGGCAGTATTTAACTGTCATTATCTTCTTTAGTGCCTTTCAGTCCATAACATAGGCAACATCTTGAGTAACTGTCTTCATGTGGGAGTTCTACCATGTTAGAGCATTTCTAAGGAAAGTGCATGTAGCAAACTTAACTTGGTTCTCCACAGCACAATTACTGATATGGAACACTGACTCCATCTTCTCGAACCATTGTGACAACACAACCACTCCTTCAGTACCCTTAAAAGTAAGGGGCTTGCAATTCAAAAAATCCTTGTACTTACACTCACGTGGAGTGCGTACAGTTCCTCTAATTCCAGTGTCAGAATTGTGGCTTCCATCGCCATGACCATTAGTGCTATTTCGAAGAGTTTTATGGTTAGCAAGTTTCGCAGATACTCTTTCTTTGATTAGTTGCTCAACAGCAGCAGCTGTTATAGGGGCAGCAACATCAGCAGCTCTTGCAGGAGCAGCAACCCTTGTAGTAGCAGCAGAGGTTCTTTTTGGTGGCATATTGTTCTAAATCACAACAATATAAAGCACGCGAGCTTTCATAAACATCACAACATGACATGGGTACGATATATATACAAGATCACATCACACAGAGATTATATAACATGACTGGGATCACAACACATAACAAAATTGAGATCAACATAACATAATACAACACATTATATATAACAAGATCACATCATACAGTGATTATATAACATGACTGGGATCATAACACATAACAGGATTGACATCGACATGACATAATACAACGCATCATATATAACTGGGAAACATATATGATTATCTGATACAAGAAATGAAAAATTCAAATCCTACTGCCGTGCTAGCTGGGTATAAAACCCATAATACTTAGCCGGCTAACATATTGATAGTTATGAATATGACATGGAAATGTAAACCTAGGCATAACTACCAGCGCCCTCGGGATCATCTGCATGAGTCTGATCTCTAGCTTGGAGTGCCTGAATCTGTCCTAGAGCCGCTGACAACTGTCCTTGTAGTGATGAAATTTGTGCAATCAATGTCGCTGTTAATGACTCCTATGAAGCGATCTGGTAATCCTGAATCTGGGTGTGAGTCCTATATGCCTGCAGCTCATAGTGAAATGCCAAACTCAATCCCACTGAATGTGCCCAAGACTCTCGAGAAGCTAGAGCCTCTTGATCCAACAGTAGTGCAGTCTCATGGTGAAACTGTCTATCCTTGATCAATACATTAACTCTCTGTAATTACCGAGTCTATCTATCCTGAGCATCCTCGATCACAGCATAAATATCCTGAGTGTCCTGCCCCTGAACCACAGTAAGCTCGGTCACTCTAGCATTAACCCCTTCGAGGGTCGTCGGTGCTACCTCCTCAACTACCTAAACATCCCTAATGCCATAGCCGACCTCCTCGGCTCTCTAACGTCTAATCTCGGCATCTATAGTGCCGATAAAACCATAGTCTGCTCTATGACCTTCAATAGGTCTAGGAGTAGCAGTCGAACTCTCCCCCACCTTATACCTCGATGTGGGAGCAGTCAGACATAACCTCTTACGAGGTGGTAACTCAACCTCAAGAATGTCCTCCCTACGGTCGACTGGTGGTGGTATGAATAGTGAGGATGGTAGTGGTGGTAGTGGTGATAATGGTAACAGTAATGATGTGTGTACAGGTGGTGGTAAATGTAGTGATGATGGTGGAGGTGGTAGTGGTGGTGAGGGAATCTAAGGTGATCTGGGTGTAGGTGCAGACTCATCCGTCTTAAATGCCTCTGTCTCCCCAGTTGAGGAAACATGGTCAACAATAGGTACAACAGAAGAGTCGGTCAGAGCTAGGTGCTCCCCCTCCTCCTCATCACCATCCTCTTCCTCAAAGGGCTCCTCATCCACATTATCAATATCATCATCATCGTCATCGTCAGAGGGCTCATCATTGCCATCCCCTCTATTAGCAGGATAGTCAGCATGATCCTCCTCGGGGTCCTGGTTCGGATCAAAGTCTGCCACATAGCCTGGTGACAAGGCGATAGGTAAGGCATCAGCAGGTAGAGGCTGGTCCTCCAAGGGTGCCTCAGCATTGGATGACACTAAGTACTCATGGTACTCAGGCTCAGGTACGTACGGTACCTCGACAGGTGAAAGTGGGTGCTTAGGACCGGGCACGTAATCGAGAGACGGTGGGTGCTCAGGTCCTGGCACATAGTTCGGAGATGGTGGGGCTACCGGCTGCATAGGGAGTCCATCGTATCCGTATACGATAACTCATGGAGAACCTCCATCAGACAGCTCCTCATCAGCTCCCCAAAAGACTCTCCCTGGCTCAAAATCAGTGTAGACAGATGTGTAGGTAACTGTGGATGCTGAAGACATGACAAAATCTGTAACACTCAAATAGAGTTTACATTATTACATATATAAGACCCATAATAATATACTTAATATATTATAAACACGTATGTGAAGCATGCAGCATCTAGTATACTCAACTAATGCAACAAGTAATGTATGAATGAATGTCCCATAAAAATCTCTTATTATGATGCAATGTTTGAAAACGGTTATAGACCAAGTAAAAACATTTAACCTGGTTCTCTATAACCTTGGCTCTGATACCAATCTGTAACACCCCCAAATTGGGTCACAGCGGAATAATGTATCCGGGAGCGTTACTTCATAGATCAATAGCACAAGATATGAGAACAACCTCTAAAAGAGTCGTTTGAAATATGATACATTGGATTTATTGAAATTGTTTAATACAAAGCACAACGGCTTAAATTGTGTCATCATTTGATAACAAAGGTTTTAGATTATAACAAACATTCGCGCTCGCAATCTAGCAATTGACAGTTCATGATAAATGGGCTTAGTGGGTTATCGCTACTTAGGCAAATACAAAATCATAGTATGAAAGTACAATTGTATCCAATTTGTAAACAAAGCATATTCTCACCCCAAAGATGTAAATCATTAAAATAATTGTAAAACATGGGGCTATGAACTCACCTTAGTGAATAGTCCTCTGAAAATGATAATATATATATCCAAGTATGAATCACACCGTTAAATAAATCATTTAAATAATTGTAAAACATGGGGCTATGAACTCACCTTAGTGAATAGTCCTCTGAAAATGATAATATATATATCATATATCCAAGTATGAATCACACCGTCAAATACCTAAGTAAATACGGCCAGTCTTAGTCTACAAATTCAGGCTAAAGACTCGATGTATGAACTACAATAAATTGCTAGTTTATATATACTGTTATCACTTGTGTGGTGGTGTATGTGTTTAATGTATTTGAAATTATTTGATGGCTCTTGGGAAGGTATACGATCTCACACGTTCTTGACTATGCATAAATGTTATTAATAAATATTCGTATTTATTAAATTGTAAGTTAACTCGGGTATTACCCGAATATAATTCGTCCGATATGTTAAGTGATTATGAAATCACTTTTGTTTATAAAATACCCTTAGGTTTTGTATAATTACTAAAACAGTCCCTAGGTTTATGAAATATATATACTATTTTCATTTCAAACCCTTAAGTTTCCATAACTTCACTTTTAGTCCTCCAACTTTACACAATTTACATTTTAGGTCCTTACATGTTTTAAACAGCCCCTAGCATTTCAAATGTTACAAAACAGCCCCTATACTTATTAAAATCAGTAAATGACAGTTTTAACCCTATAGTTTGCAAATTGACACTTTTAGCCTCTTAATTTGTAAAAATCACATTTTAACTCAAATTAAGTTCTAACCAGTGGCATTATGTTTTGTTAAGTTCAAATAAGTTGTAAAAACTGTCTCGGCTTATAAATAAGCTCCAATGAGCTTATTTTTGGCTTAATGGGCTTTATTGGGCCCGTTAGGGTCCAATAAGCGTTCTAGGGGTTCGTTTAAGTTTCAAAAAGCGCAATTGCCTCCATTAAGCTTATTCAAGTCTGTTGAGTTGGAAATAAGCTCGGGAGAGCTTATTTTGGCTTTTTCGAGCTTATTGGGCTTATGAGCCCAATAACTTAACCCGAATGAAAATAATAAGGTCCATTAGGCATCCTTAGCTTATTTCCCATCCTTATTAAGCCTAATAAGTCTGTTTTCGGTTTAGCTTATCCAAATAAGCTAATAAGCTCTTGTAAATGGGCTGCCGGGCCCGTTAAGGGCCCGAATGGCTTTTAAGGCTTTCGGTTAGGTCCATTAGGGTCCGTTAACTATATTTAGGCCCGTTAAGTATTTTTTGGCTTGTGAAGTGTTACCATAAGCTGTCTTGAGCTTATTGTGAGCTTATGGCTCGTATAGGGCTCGTTAATGGACTCCTTGGACTTGATATGAGCCCGTTAAGCGTCCTAGGGGTTTGGGCTTAATTCCTTAAGGTTCATTAGCTTTCCTATGGTTGTTATAAGCCTCATCAATTGTTTAAGATCACAAATAAGCTACCAAAGCTTATATGTGGCTTACGGGCTTCTTGTAGTCATGAACATGGGCTGTTAAGCCCGTTAAGGGTCTATTTGGTTTTTAAACACTTTTTAGGGCATTCTAGGGTCTATGTGAGTTTCCAATGAGCTCATAGGACTGTTAATAAGCTCGTAGAGCTTATGAATAAGCTGTGGGCCCCCGAGTTAGTTTATTGGGCCCAAGTTTTATAATTCCCTTTATTTAGAAAGTTTGGCACATTCTTTCACCAAGTGTTATACATATATCTCACATATATTAAGTTCTAATAAATGTCCACAATACTTGACCACATGAAATCCACTTCCTCCATAGAATTAGTTTATTACAAAACTAGTAAATATAACTTTCATACAACTAATTTACAAACTAAAACTTAAAAATTAATTGTACACTTAATAAATGTTTATTCCCATTTTAAGTATCATTTCACCAACAATAATGTAAAATTCAAATTACATATGTCTTTGTAATATTCCATAAATCATAAAAATGAACCTAGGTGGTGTTTAACATATATATACAATATGCACACATTAAGGTAATCGAATGAATGAAATGAAAATACTTTAAAATGGACACTTATAAGATAGAGAATGATGACACAAGTATAAAACCCTAGTAGAGCTTCCAAATTGGAAACCCTAATCAAGAAAACCCTAAATATGTTTTCTTGATTAATCCTTGTTAAACCCAAATCCAAGCTTGTAATAACCTTGAGTAACCTTAGATGATCTTAGAATGAACACTAGAATACTTGGAATGCTTTAGAAAATCAAAGAATATGAAACCATAGCTTATAAATGTTAACCGTGGGTTTTGGCTTATTTTTTAGAGAGTATGAGTGTTTTTCTTGTAAAGAAAACAAAGCTTTGGGGGTGGGGGGGTATTAAGTTAGTTTACACGTGACTTACTACTTATAGTATCTTGGAAGTCCTAATACTACCTTAAATCAAACCATGGGGTGTTAGTGGTTTCAAGTACAAATGCAATGAGCTCTCCTCCTCCCAAGACCCTTCTACAGCTGAAATGGTGTTTAGGGTACAAGTGATGTTGCCAAGTTATATGGAATACATGGATGAGGAATCTAGATGTAACGGTTTATTACATGTAAAGGTAAGAGTTAGATGGGATCTTTGTCATTTTATTTCCTTTGTGTAACTCCTAACCCAGCCATGATGCTTACTTGGTTAAAATAAGTTTAATTTTTGTTATTGGGTTAAAAAATGTAGGTATTTGTTTGAGTATACAGATAGGTAGATGTGCTTCTGGGTATGCCCTAAATGTAATTTCTTGCGAAACTTAACGATTTACGTAACCAATAAAAATAAATTATCGAAAAGTTATAAATTATACATCTTAATAATCATATAACACTTCTTGACGTAAACTTTATTTGTTTGGTGTCCGTTTACGTTGAATGATGATTTTTAGTTTACGCGATTTAACTATAAGAAAATAATGAAAAGGCGAACGGCGGTAAAAACCCCTAAAAAGAATAATGAAAAAAAGTGAGTCGTGAAAAGACCTACAAATGTGAATGTTACAGTCTCCACCCTTAGAAGAGCTTGTCCTCAAGGCTCAAGTTGCAACACTTGAATTAAGGTACGAGTTTTAGTGAATAGATGCGGACACTTTCTTTGAAATTGATCTTCGCAGTTCACGTGAACTCAGGACCTCTCCTGGAGTTACCATCGAACCTTGCATAGGAAACGTCTTTGTTTCACCGTTAAACCTCTCAATCCATGATCTTTTACAGGTTTCCTCCATAAAACGGAGCTTGTCATCACATGGGAGTCTTCCAACTAACGGCATAATGGTTTTCGCAGAATAACATTTCTTCTAGGTTAGTACATGAAACTTATTGTGAACTCTGCACAATTCTTGAGGAAGCTCAAGCTTGTAATCAACGGTACCAATCTTTTCCGAGCAACCTTGAAAGGTCCAACAATTCAAGGTTTAACTTCCCCCGTTTGCCAAAACGTACGACCCCTTTCCAAGGAGAAACTTTGAGCATAACCCTATCCTCAACTTGAAACTCCATCAGCTTACGCTTTAAGTCCGTGTAACTCTTTGACACGATCAGAGCGACTTTTGCATTCTCTGATAGATCAGAATGATCTTCTCAGTTGTCTCCTGAACCATTTTTGACCGGCGAGTTGAACTTGTCCGACCTCGGCCTAACAAACAGGTGAACGATACTTCCGTCCTTAAAGTGCCTCGAATGGTGCAGCCTTGATGCTAGCGTGATAACAGTTGTTGTAAGAAAACTCAACCAGTGGCAAATGTCTAACCCAACCATTTCTAAAGTCGATCACACAAGCACATAACATATCCTCAAGAGTTTGGATAGTTTTCTCGCTTTGCCCATTAGTCTGCGATGGTATGCCGGTCGCAGTGCTCAATAACCAAGTTTAGTGACCCAAAGCCTTCTAAAGTGACCTCCAGAAATTTGATACGAATCTAGGGTCACGATCACAAATGATCGAGATAGATATTCCATGCCTCATGACTACCTCCTTCAGGTACATTCTCACCAATTTCTCCATGGAATCAGTTTCTCTCATTGGCGTAAAGATTGATAGACTTAGTAAGTCGTCACAATCCCCAAATGGTGTCAAATCCCTTGCGAAGAACTTATGAAGCTTGGTGAAAAAATCCATAGTTGATATAATCCCACTTCCATTAAGGTATCTTGGTGTACTAACAGACCCATGGCCTTTGGTGTTCATCTTTTACTTTAGCACACGTTAAACATTTGCTACATAAGTTGGCGATTCGGCCCTTCAATTGGGCCACCAATATAGCTTTATTCATGTCCTGGTACATCTTGCCTGTAGAACCTTGAAATGGATGGAGATTTTGATTTGTGGGACTCGTGCATGATCACAGTCCTCAAGTCACCATAACAGGAACAACTCCTGCCATTTAAGCATAAGGTTCCGTCAGAGCAGGTCCAACTTTTCTTCGTAATCCTTCCTGATCATATAACACTTACATCTTCGTTCTTGAGATTCTATGGTTTTCTGTGCTTCGGTCCAGATCATTCAAGATTTTTTAGGAAGATTTCAAACTAATAGTCATCACTAAGGCTCAGACTCTTCAATGTTTTAATTCACTCTTTCCGACTCAAAGCTCAACAACAACAACAATTGCTTCCCCGGGATAACGAATCTCATAATCGTAATCATTGAGCAACTCAAACCAACGACGTATCCTCATATTCACTCCTTTTGGTCAAGTAAGTGTAGTAGACTCTAATGACTTATGACACCGACCTGTATCCATACAACTAGTGCTCTAAATCTTTAGAGCAAACACCACTGTACCAAATTCAAATTCATGGATAGTTAATTTTTCTCATGAATCTCAGCTGTCGTGATGCATAAGCATCGACCTTCTCGTTTTGCATCAATACCACACCCAATCCATTTATGTGATGCCATCACAATAAACACTAAAGTTCTCACTCCTGAGGGAAGCTAATAAGGGTGAACTACACAACTTATGCTTTAATTCTGAAAAGCAGTCTTCTTGGTTTGTCACCTCATTCAAAGGCGACTTTCTTGTGAGTGAGTTTGGTCATTGGCTTAGCGATTTTTGAAAATCTTTCAATGAATCTTCGGTAGTAACCGGCAAGACCTACAAATTGACGAATCCCGTTGAGTCTTAGGAATGCCCCATCTGTTTATGGATTTGATCTGCAGGATCCCAAGTGAATGCTTGACTAACAAACAATGTGGCCGAGAAATTATACCCTAGGGATCCCTAAATTCACATTTAGATAATTTAGCTTACAACTCTTCTTTCTTAAGCATTCTAGAATTGCCCTAAGAAGCTCTACATTTCCTTCTTGTTCTTGAATAAATTAGTATAATGTCGATAAAGAACAATTACAAACTTATCCAAGTAATGTTGCACTCTCCGGTTCATGACGTCCAAGAATACTGCAGGTGCATTTGTCAAACCAAATGGCATCACTTGGAACTCGTAATGACCATACCGAGTCCTAAATGCCATCTTCGGAATATCCTCTTCTCGTACTCTAAGCTGATGATAACCCGATCGCAAGTCTATCTTTGAATAAACACTGGATCCTTGTAGTTGATCAAACAAATCATCAATCCTTGGGAGAGGATAACGATTCTTCACCGTCAGTTTATTCAATTCCTGGTAGTCGATGCACATCTAGATTGATCCTTCCTTCTTTGACAACAAGACTGAGCTACCTAAGGTGAGGAACTAGGTCTTATAAAGCCCTTGTCGGATAGTTCTTATAGTTGTTCCGACAACTCTTTCATTTTGGAAGGAGCTAATCGATAGGGTGCTCGTGCTACAAGTGTTGCACCGGGCATCAAATCGATTTGGAATTCCACTTGTCGAGTCGGTGGAAGACCTGGCAAATCTTCAGGAAATACTTCAGGAAAATCTTGAACGATTGGTACGTCCTCAAGTCGCTTCTCCCCCGACTTGTCTTCAGTCTCCTTCGTAGTAACATGTGCCAAAAAGACATTATGTCCTTTCAACAAATATTTATGAGTTTTGGTGCACAAAATGATGTTCAAACGAGTCTCGTTTCCCTGATTACTTTTGTCACCATGAACAATTAAGGTTTCATTTCCCCAGGAAATACGAACGATGATAGTGTTTATCCCAATTATTTTCCCGTCGGCTAGTTCAACATCATAATAATGATCTAATGTAGTTGGTGTGATATCAATTAGGGAACTAAATGTAGTAGATATAAAACTTCTATCGGCACCAGTATCAAATAAGAACAGAAAGCAAAGCGGTCTTTAGAAGAAACACCTGTAACATGTTTGAGTCCGGTTTGTCCCGCATGCCCACCACATAAACCATGCTAGTGCATGGCCGATTCCCACGTTGATTCCCGCATTCAATTCTTCAGCGTCAGCATCTTTCTTGAAGTGCCCCTGAACACCACACTCATAACAAGTGACAACATTTTGAGTTTCCCCGAAGTTTCCCACTATTATAATTAATATACCGGTTGTACACAGTACTCCTACAGTCACCAGCCATATAACCGATCTTCTTGGCACTTATTACACCTGGAGCACATGAACCTTTGTGGTGATAGTTGCATTTGTACACAAGGGCAATGATCTCGTATACTCCCTCTTTTCACCAGGTCCAGCATGTAAGGCCCTCCTATATTTTGTCCTCTTGTTTGTTGTTATGTGCCCCAGATTGTTTCCAGCATTAAACTCCAACTTCCTCTTCTACTCAGCTTGCCTTTCTGTAATAGTAAGGACTTTTTGATCCATCTGATCATTGGAAAACTCAATTGCTTTCTCCATCGTCTTGGGTTGATATGACATTACATTTCCCCTAATCATATCAGGAAGTCCACCCACATATTTCTCAACTTCTTTTGATTCCTCGTGGAACATCCTTCCACACATTAGTGCAAGCTCTTGAAAACGTAAAGTATAACTTGCGACATCAGTACCTTTTACTTTTAGGTTCCAGAGCTCAATTTCTAACTTCTTGATTTCACCCATTGGGCAGTATTTGATGCATCATATTTCTATAGTGACTTCTAGTCCAATAGCATAAGCAACATCCCGAGTGACAGTCTTCATGTGGGAGTTCCACCATGTTAGAGCATTTCCAAGGAAAGTGCATGTAGTAAACTTAACTTGGTTCTCCATAGCACAATTGCTAATATGGAACACTGAATCTATCTTCTTGAACCATTGCGATAGCACAACCACTCCTTCAGTACCCTTAAAAGTAAGGGGCTTGCAATTTAGAAAATCCTTGTACGTACACTTACGGGGAGTACGTACAGTTCCTCTAATTCCAGTTTCAGAATTGTAGCTTTCGTCGCCATGAAAATTAGTGCTATTTCCAAGATTTCATGGTTAGCAAGTGCCGCAGACACTCTTGCTTCGATTAGCTATTCAACAGCAGCAGCTGTCATAAGGGCAGCAGCCGCAGCAGCAGCCCTTGCAGCAGCAGCAGCGGCCCTTGCAGTAGCAGAGGATCTTCTTGGCGGCATATTGTTCTAATCACAACAATATAAAACACATGAGTTTTCATAAATATCACAACATGACATGGGTACAACATATATCTAACAAGATCACATCACACAGTGATTATATAACATGATTGGGATTACAATACATAACAAAATTGAGATCGACATAACATAATACAACACATTATATGTAACAAGATCACATCACACAGTGATTATATAACATGATTGGGATCACAATACATAATAGAATTGAGATTGACATGACATAATACAACACATCATATATAACTGGGAAAACATACATGATTGTCTGATACAAGAAATGAAAAATACAAATCCTACTACCGTGCTAGTTGGGTATAAAACCCATAATACTTAGCCGGCTAACATAATGATAGCTATGAATATGACATGAAAATATAAATCTAGGCAGAACTACCAGCGCCCTCGTAATCATCTGCATGAGTCTGATCTCTAGCCTGAAGTGCCTGAATCTGTCCCAATGCTGCTGACAACTGTCCCTATAGTAATGAAACCTGTGCAATCAATGTCATCATCAGTGACTCCTGTGAGGCGATACGGTAATCCTGCATCTGGGTATGAGTCCTATATGCTTGCAGTTCATAGTGAACTGTCAAACTCAACCCAACAAAATGTGCCCAAGCCTCTCAGGAAACGAGGGCATCCCGATCCAACAGTCATGCAGTCTCATAGTGAAAATGTCTATCCTCGACCAATCAATCAACACTCTGAAATAACTGAGTCTGTCTATCCTGAGTATCCTCTATCACAGCATAAACATCTTGTGTGTCCTGCTCCTGAACCGCAGCAAGCTCGGTCACTCTAGCATTAACCCCCTCGAGGGTCATCGGTGCTACCTCCTCAACAGCCTCTGTTGGGTCTACCCAAACATCCCTAATGCCATAGCCGACCTCCTCGGCTCTCCGACGTCTAATCTCGGCATCCGTAGTGCCGATAAACCCATAATATGCTCTATGACCTCCAGTAGGTCTAGGAGCAGCAGTTGAACTCTCCCCTACCTCATACCTTAATGTGGGAGCAGTCGGACATAACCTCTTATGAGGTGGTAACTCGGCCTTAGGAATGTCCCCCCTATGGTCGACGGGTGGTGGTATGAATAGTGAGACTGGTAGTGGTGGTAGTGGTGATGATGGTAACGGTAATGATATAGATACAAGTGGTGGTAAATGTAGTGCTGGTGGTAGAGGTGGTAGTGGTGGTAAGGGAATTTGAGATAGTGGAGGTGACCAAGTTGATAGTGGAGATGGTAGTAGTGATAGTAGTGCAGGTGCGGCAGCATACTCAGCAATACGTGCCTCCATAGATGGTGACATAGGTGGCTCAAGTATGACAGTCTTCCGTGCCTTACAGAGACGTGTCTGAGCAAAGGGGGTCCTAATCTGAGGCGATCTAGGTATAGGTGCAAACTCATCAGTCTCAAATGCCTTTGTGTCCCCAGTTGAGGGAACAGGGTCGATAATGGGTACAGCAGAAGAGTCAGTCGAAGCTAGGTGCTCCTCCTCCTCATCGCCATCATCCTCGTCCTGAAAGGGCTCCTCATCCTCATCATCGGTATCATCATCATCATCATAGGAGGGCTCATCATCATCATCCCCTCCGTCAGCGGGATAATCAACATGATCCTCTTCGGGATCCTCCTCCGGATCAGAGTCTGCCACATAGCTTGGTGACAATGTAGTAGGTGAGGCGCCAATAGGTAAAGGTTGGTCCTCCAAGGGTGCCTCGACATCAGATGACGCTAAGTACTCGGGGTACTCAGGATTAGGTACGTATGGTACCTCGACAAGTGAATGTGGGTGCTCAGGACCGGGAACATAATTGGGAGACGGTGGGTGCTCAGGTCCTGGCACATAGTCTAGAGATGGCAAGGCTACCGGCTGCATAGGGAGTCCATCGTATCCGTATATGATGACTCGTGGAGAACCTCCATCCGACAGCTCCTCATCAGCTCCCCAAAATACCCTCCCTGGCTTAGAATTGGTGTAGACAGATGTGTAGGTAACCGCAGATGATGCAGAAGACATGACTGAATCTGTAACACTCAAACAGAGTTTACATTAGCACATATATAAGACTCATAATAATATACTTAATATATTATAAACACGTATTGTGCATCATGCAGCATCTAGTATACTCAACTAATACAACAAGTAATGTATAAGTGAATGTCCCATGAAAACCCCTTTGTATGATGCAATGTTTGAAAACGGTTATAGTCCAAGTAAAAACATTTAACCTGGTTCTCTATAACCTTGGCTCTAGATACCAATCTGTAACACCCCTAAATTGGGTCGCAGCGGAATAATGAGTCCGGGAGCGTTACTTCATAGATCAATAGAACAAGATATGAGAACAGCCTCTAAAAGAGTCATTTAAAATGCGATACATTGGATTTATTAAAATTGTTTAATACAAAGCACCACGGCTTAAATTGTTCAACATTTTATAACAAAGATTTTAGATCATAACAATTATCCCAAGATGTAATGACTCCAAATCTTTAATGCATGACTCCCCAAAAGAC
>BQNB010175291.1:0-5000 GCA_026074375.1 Tanacetum coccineum
ATAGATTTAACCTCGCTTCAAGTGTTCGACACCCTACTTACCACGAAACTACTACCGATGGGGTACACTGCCCGTTAAAGTGTGGTTTTTGGTTTAGTCGGTAAAATATAAATTTAAAACTTGAATCATCTTAAATATACCATACAACGACAGCACATCATAGTTATTATCACAATGATTTTGGCACAGTGAGATATACCGTGACTAATACTTATGGAAACGGTGAAAAAAAAGCAGAAATCATTTGGGACAAAGATCAAAACTGTACCTAAAGATTACTTTTCCTCCAAACCTTGTAGATTAAACTTTGTTTATTATCCTAGCTTGCTTCCTATGTACATGAAGAAGTTTAAGGGTGGTACTTTAAATTTAGATTTATGGAGATATATGTTTTGCTACATGTCAAATAATTATATATTTATATGTTGCAGACTTGCATTGTCATATATAGTTTTTGTTTATACTTAGGTTATCGATGGCAACAACACCAGTTCCAAATGTGCTTGATGATTCAACCTTTAACCCTTCCATGAATCAAGATGACCCAATGATTGGTGACGAAGATGCGAGTAATGAAGAGTTTCAAACAAATAAAATGAAACAAACAATAGGTGACGAGCAACCAAAGGTTGAAAGGACCAAAAAAGCTAAAGCTTGGAGTGAATTCAAAAAAGTAGAGAAAATGGTATAACTAAGATGAAGTGCAATCATTGTGGTAGTCTTTTGGCATATACCAAAGGTGCAACCACCACGACACTAAATAGGCATTTGGAAAACCATTGTATAAAATGAAAGCTAGTAATGAAAAAACAAGGGTTGCTTAGCTTCCAGCCTGATGATTCAAATGTCAGTAGTAATGAGCCTAACCTTGCACCTGCCATAGTAAATGGGAAGTATGATCATATTAGGATGCGAGAATCTATTGCTCATTGGATATTGATGCATGAACATATAGCTTTTCTTTTTCTTTGTTTTGTTTTTTTTTTTTGTTTTTTTTTTATTTTTTTATATTGTTGAAGATGGTGGGTTCAGACTATTATGATGAAAAGTATGAAAATATCCAAATGGCCTGCGATTGAGTCGTTATCATGTCAGTGAAAGAACGTTTGTGTTGAGGTTAACGGAGAATCAAAAAAAGAAGTTGAAAGATATTCTTAAGAAAGTTGACTCGATTAGCTTGACGACTGATATATGGAAATAAAAATGTCAGAAGATTGGTTATATGGTGATCACATGTCATTTTTTAGATAAAGATTGGAAGTTAAAAAAATGGTGTGGAAACCTAAAGATCGTTAGATCGTTTAAGCTCAGGTTGTTTAGACCTTTATCTAGGATAATATCAATATTCATAAGTTATAAAAACAAAGTGGAATAAGAACAAAGATATTCAACAAGGTTTTATTATGCATGACGATTTCCAGCAAGCCCTAATTCAAGTTGATCAACTCTAGAACGGTATCCATTCTAAGAAAGGATCAAAGATCTTTTCTTGGGACTACCACAACACTCTAGACGTCTACATCGTGTTCTAATTTGTGTGTACACACACTTTTCTGGATACATGTGTGTACCTTAATAAAACTGTATGCATCTTTATATACTAGAGATATTAGGTGTTGACAACAGGAAAACATAATACAATTAGGAAAACTATTAAATAGCATTAATCAACATTAATTGCTTCCATCAACAATTAATTTAGCATTAAATAACTTGTCTTTTCCTTTATAAGCATGTCATCAATGTTGATCTGTTGTTTCCTTCTTTATGGATGATCTTCTGAAATGCTTATCATTATTTGCAAGAAGTGACGCCTTGTGTCTTTAATGTTCCTTCAACGTTTCATATGTTTGGTGTCTTATCAACTCAAATATAATTCCCTAACAATCTTCCCGCCTGTGGTTGTATAATGACAAAACTCGTAAATGTTAAGCACGAACTTCCCTTGAAGTTAGTATTACAATAGAGAAATAGTAACTTCCCTTAATCCATGCTATACCACAAGGCTGTTTAAGTTTTAAATCATACTCATCCTCTTCCCTCTTTTTGTTAATTAATCAAATAGTGAGACTAAAGTATGCAAACTTTGTCCTTCACCTTGATTGTTAGCATTATTAAATGGTTACAACATTTTATACTACTTACAGGCCTTTCCCCTGTGAAACCCACTTTGTTAACCATTTCTTGAACTGTCATAATTCTATAGGCTACGTTGTAATGACCACTAATGACAGTTCTCTCTAATTTATTACACGACTTGTTCTGAAGTAAATTCTCCAAATTTGTTATCTTAAGTTGCATCTATTATGTGATTGGTCATGAACAGTGTAGAGAATTGTGCAGTCAAATCTGCTAAAAACATATACCTCTGATATGTATCTAGCATCGACATCTGTTTGTGTGAACACTGAAGCACTACAAACGGTAAACTCCTTTAAAGTGTGATAGTTAACCATGTCCTCAACCTAACCTACCCTTTTGACCGTGTGGTATACTTAGATAAACCAAGTACCAATCATTAAACCGTAAATGTCAAGGCAAGTTATTATTGAAATCATGACCACCCAACCCGATTTCTAAGATTTAAAATAAGTAAACTCCTTCGTAAAACTCACTTGTCTAATCTGCAAATATAGAGATACCAAATAAATCTCTGTATCAATGTCCCTCAATTAGACCTAAAAACAAGCCCCTTTTAAGTTGTAAGAACATTTAAAATCATAACCTCTTGAATCTGTGTGTGTAACAAATCAAAACACCAAACTCTTCTATGTGTGTCACCCATCTGTTCGAGATCACCTTTTCTTGACGAAAGCGCTAACAGTCGAAACTTTTCTGAATAATTCCTAATATTACAAACCTTTTTACTCGAACAGTTGTAAACACTTCCTGTTGTGCGATCAGTAACTTACTACCCAAACAGTTGTTTTATACCTATGATTTGGTATCGGAACAAGTGCTATGAGTATGTAATATTCGTTTGAGGTTATATTCTTTTCGAACTCAATGGCAGCATTAGTAGCTCAACGAACGTTAAGCCAAAGCAATCAGTTGTGATATAATCAAGCTCATCACTAAAAATCTTCTAAGCCCAATAAAATTGTTTAACCTGAGCCAAGATTGTAAACTGAACAGTATGAATCTTTCCATCTTTTTTTTGCATGTGCTAATCCATACTATTATATAAACATTTAGCCCAACATGTACCTTTTAACCTTTGGTTGCTCTATCTTTATTGTGTTCACTGCTGTGTCACATATGCGAATAGTAGCAAGCATCCATGAGATATATATATATATATATCCATCCAATCATACGAATCTTCATTGTTATTCTTCCAATGGGCCCAAGCAGTATAAATAAAGTCGTTGAGCATTACTTGGTTGCAAACAGCTTTCGAACTTTCATAAAACTTTACGTCAAGCAGCACTCATGCAACCAAACAGTACTATTAACCTTTATTAAGTCCACGCAATAAAAGCCCACGAAATCCAAAAGAATCACAGAAAGATAAATTATCGTGATTGCATATAATATGTCTTGATTGTTGCATAATTCCAAAAATAATCACCAGCACACGCACGTTCAATCTCTTTCTTATTCTTTCAGCTTTTCATCTTTAAACCCATTATAAATCACGTGTACATATATTGAGAAAAACCCAATTATGAACATACATGTTGCTATATTATCTTCTTGCTGCTACTTTATTACCATCAAACACACTGATGTCTAAACCCTTAAATCATGGTTCAAACCCTACTGCTTCCATGTATACACACGTATATCTGCTGCTCTAGATGACGCTTTAAAAGTGTTACTAATGTGTCACTAATTCGTCACAAATCAGAACCATCTTTAATCACGCAGCCGGAACCACCAGTAACAACATATATCAATTAAAGATCTTCAATAATCCAAGCAGCAACAATACAAAACCCTTTATAATGAACAATCGAATTAGGGTTTACCGAATTAGGGTTTTTTTGAAAAACCCTTGTTTCACCGAATTGAATGAATTATCGAAAAGAAAACCGAATTCGATGTGAAGAAAACCCTTAATAGTAACAATGATTTATAAATCGTATTGCATACCAATTAAGGTAGAGAGGACGATTTTAAACCCTAGAAAAACTTTTTACCACAAATGAATTCTTGAAAATTAAGGTTTTAGGATTTCTTCAAAAACCTTGTAGATCCTAGATCGAGAGCCACGAGGTTCTGATACCAATTGTGGAAACCTAAAGATCATTAGATCGTTTAAGCTCAGGTTGTTTAGACCCTTATCTAGGATAATATCAATATTCATAAGTTATAAAAACAAAGCGGAATAAGAACAAAGATATTCAACAAGGTTTTATTACCATACGTTTCCATCAACACAATTCTTGTACGATAACTCTATGACGGTTACATCTACACCGGGATCAAAGATCCTTGGGGCTAACACAACACTCTAGACGGTCTACTATCTTCTACATTTTGTGTACACACACTTTTCTGGATACTAAAACCTAATAACCCCGGTGTATCTTTATATACTAGAGATATTAGGTCTTACAAAGGAAACATAATACAATTAGGAAACTATTAAATAGCATTAATCAACATTAATTCTTTCCTATCAACATTTAATAGCATAATAACTTGTCTTTATCCTTTTTAAGCAAGTCATCAATTTAGTTGTGAAAGATATGCTTAAGAAAGTTGTCTCGATTAGCTTGACAACCGATATGTGGAAATCAAAATGTCAGAAGATTGGTTATATGGTGATCACATGTCATTTTTAGATAAAGATTGGAAGTTAAACAAATGAGTACTTAACTTTGTGCATGTTCCTCCTCCACATCGTGGAATTGACATTTCAGATGCTTTGTATAAGCGCTTTCAGGAGTAGGACATTGAGAACAAAATATATAGCATCTCAATGGATAACGCGTCTGCTAATGATAAGGCCATTAAAAATCTAAGAAGAATTTTTGAGGTAGACAGGAAGCTAT
>BQNB010175291.1:10000-13176 GCA_026074375.1 Tanacetum coccineum
CTTATACACATTCATCTCCAATCATACCTAAGGACTGCTATTTCTAACTATGGAGTGTCCTTGGGTAGATCCCTCCGGTTCTGGTTGGATCATAGGACAAATACCTAACCTTACCACCTTATGACTTCAGAATCGTCGTGAAATAAGATGTTGTAGGGTATGAGATCGTAACCATAAAACCTTTTTCGAAGAGTATCAAGCACTTTGAGTCGATAAGATCACTTATTATTTTCAAGATCACATTTTAAATAACTTTCTCCCTTATTTTAAATACTAATTCACTTAGTTTTTGAAATACTTTGTGATTTAAATTTGTCTTGAAAACCATGTCGAAAACTTTTACTTAGCATGAATTATATGGAACATAAACTTGCTCCCCCTCGATTTTACATATGTTTGACACCAAAAACAATGATACCAAGTGTAAAATAAATCCTAATTAGGTTTGCATTGTTGTGCAAACATTTAAAAGATTGTTAATTATCATCGAAGATTCTGAAAAATTATGCTCAACCCCACCTAATTATCTTATAACAATCAATCTATTTAATAGTCATTATTATTCCGTAGATGTTATTGAGATTAGTGTAAATGTTTTGAATACCGAAAGAATTTAAGAATAGTATCCAAAATCATAAACATTGTTTTTTTTTTTTTTGGAAAAAACTCCCCTTCAAACTTTGACTCATTTAAAAATGACCACCAATGTAAGAATAATTTTCTTGAAACACATATGAGGACTGGAGTGTTGAAACACATATTGAAAGTATTTTGAATCGGTCATTGAGAAATTCTTGAAAAATTGTGTTCAACTTTTTGAAAAACCAAATGTTAGAAGACTTCTCTTCTAACGCTAAGGATAAGCGCACTTATGCGTACACTCTCCTTTGTCGTTCGGGTCCGAGTTGCAATCTGAGAGTGATTACAAGTCATCAAGAAAAATTAGAAATGACATGTTTTGAAAGCATTTGAAACTCCTGTTCGAACTTCATTTACACGCCCGTGTCGATATTAATCAACATTTCTAGGTACGTAAATGTTATCGATTCCAAGAGACATGTCGAGAAGAATATTTTTTGAAACATTTTCTGATTTTTTGATTTTGTATTTTCTTTTTGAAATTTTATATTTTTGTATTTTTCTTTTTTCAAAAATATGTACATGGTGATGTTTGATGAAGTATCAAGCAGATTCATTTGTCAGAACCTCCAGTTCTGCTGGAGTCAAACATCTCATACCAATTCGCCTGACAAGATACTGAAACATATCTTTGGGTAAGGCTTTAGTAAACATATCAGCCAATTGGTATTCAGTTCTGACAAAGTACAATTTAATTATACCGTTTTCAACTTGTTCCTTTATGAAGTGATACCGAGTATAGATATGCTTGGTACGGGAGTGCTGCACGGGGTTGCATGATATTGCTATGGCTGACTGAGAGTCGCAATACAATGGTATTTTGTTATAGTTGAAGTCATAATCTTGAAGTTGTGTCCTCATCCACATTACTTGAGCACAACTTGCAGATAACGCCACATATTCAGACTATGCGGATGACATTATAGTACAGTCTTGCTTCTTTGACATCCAGCTGACTAATTTATCACCTAGGAACTGTATTCCTCCAGAAGTGTTTTTGCGAGTATCAACGCAACTGGCATGATCAGCATCTGAAAAAGCTGTTAGTTCAAAGCCAGAATCCTTCAGATACCAGAGTCCCATGTTAATGGTACCCCTTAAGTATCGAAAGATCCTTTTAACCTCTTTGAGGTATTTTTCAGTCGGTCTTGCTTGATATCTTGCACAATAACATACTGCTTGCACCATGTCTGGTCTACTAGATGTTAGATACATGAGTGACCCAATTTTACTACGGTAGTCAGTTTGGTCTATGGGTTCACCACTCAAGTCTTCATCTAATTTAGGTTTGGTAGCCATTGGTGTACCAATGCTTTGTCCTTTTTCCATACCATGTTTTTTAAGTATTTCTAAAGTGTTGGCCTGATTGATAAAGATACCGCGTGGGGATTGGTGAATCTAAAGTCCTAAAAAGAATTTCATTTCCCCTATTAAGGACATCTCAAATCTACTGTACATTAATTTTTCAAATCGTTTAGAAAATTTAGGGTTTGTGGACTCGAAAATAATGTCATCAACGTAAATTTGCACAAGTAGAATGTCCTCCCCATATCTTATCATGAATAAAGTCGGGTCAATGGTACCTTTAGTAAAACCTTTGGATATCAGAAATTTTGAGAGTTCATCATACCATGCTCTTAGAGCTTTTTTAATCCATATAGAGCTTTCCTCAAACGATAAACTTTGTCTGGATGATCAGGATCAATGAATCTGTCTGGTTATGCAACATAAACCTCCTCCTTCAGTAGACCATTAAGAAATTCCGTTTTTACGTCCATCTGATAAATTGGAAAAGACTTGTGTGCAGGATATGCGATGAAAATCCGAACAGCTTCCAAGCGAGCAATTGGAGCAAATAATTCTTCAAAATCAATACCCTCTTCTTGAGCATAACCCTTAGCTACAAGTCGTGCCTTATTATGAATTACAGTTTGGTCTTCATCCTTTTTGTTCTTCCATAACCACTTTAGCTTGATTACGTTCTTGCCAAAGGGTTTGTCAACGAGTTCCCTGACTTGAAGTCTGTCAAACTGATGAAGTTCTTCCTGCATTGCTTATATCCATGCAGAATCAGCCATTGCTTCCTTAATGTTTTTCGGTTCCAAAGTACTCACGGTGAGTGCGAACATACACATTTCAGGATCGGTTGCAAGTTGTCGTCTTGTTTGCACTGGCTTGGATGGATTTCCACGAACTTGAGTTAACGAGTGATCTTTTGTCCATCGGTATTTAGAATCTTGAGGTTGATTAAAGGTATTCACATTTGAATTACCAATATTGCGTGAAGAAGACTCAGTATTTTCTTGTACCGGTATACAGAAAGGATTTGTAAATCTGCTTGATTATCGTTGTTTTCCTCAGCATGAACATTTGTAGGAGTTGATGGTTCTGATGTTGGGTGAATATTCGTTGATGGTGGTGTGTCTTTTTGAATAGAATTGTCGGTGGGAGAAGAAGACTTGTTGACACGAGAAGTGTCATCATTGAAAAATTCATCGTACAAAGGACCGAAAAAAAGATCCAACTCCTGTTGTGAT
>BQNB010175297.1:0-12011 GCA_026074375.1 Tanacetum coccineum
CAACACCACTGACATACCATCAGTGGAAGTGTCTGACTCACCCAGTAGTTCATCCCCTTGATATTCCACAAGCTCCTTTCCCTTAGACCAAATGGTACAGGGAAACACACATGAATGGAAACACTGGCTATGGGTTCCAGAGAGCAAATGGTCCCCCTTTGATATTCATGCATTCAACACCACTGACATACCATCAGTGGAAGTGTCTGACTCACCTAGTAGTTCATCCCCTTTTGATATTCCTCAAGCTCCTTTCCCTCAGACAAAATGGTCCAGGGAAACACACATGAATGAAAACACTGACTATGGGTTCCAGAGAGCAAATGAGTTAATCCTTGCTTCCACTACTCAGCTGTTCAGACTAAAGAAAATTATCAAGTTGGACTTTGAATATGCCAAAATGTTTGAAAATGAAGTCCAAATGGTGATTGACTCTAGAGAAGATAGAAAGGAGGCTATGAACATTGTTGATAAGAACTTAGATAATTTGAACTAATGTACCTCTTAAATGATAAATAAAAGTTCTTGTGTTTGTTCTAGTCTCAGTGTTAAATTATGTGTTTTATAAAAATAAACTACTTAACCAAGCTAAAATCAGAACTAACTTAAATCTAAGGTAAGGGAAAAATATGATGCAAGTTTAGACAAGATTACTGAGTCTTTTGCTACAAAAAGATGTCGTTTGGTCTCAAAAATGGAGGGGCAACATATCAAAGGTTAGTGGGCAAGGTCTTTAGTCACCAAATTGGAAGAAACCTTGAGGCTTACGTAGATGACATGGTCATCAAAAGTACTTCTGAAAAAGAAATGTTGAAAGATATACAAGAAACCTTCGAAAGGTTTTGTTCGATCAACATGAAGCTAAACCTAAAGAAATGCTCATTTGGTGTTGAAGAAGGCCCCTTTTTAGGACACCTCATCACTAAGCAGGGCATAAAAGCCAATCCTTCGAAGGTTAAAGCAGTCACTGACCTTGACCAGCCAAGAACACTAAAAGACATACAAAGTCTCAACGGGAAGCTAGCAGCCCTCAGCAGGTTTTTATCGAAAGGTGCAAAAAGATCCCTGGCTTTCTTCAAAGTACTCAAAGGGTGCAAAGATAAAAAGAGCATACAGTGGACAATCGAGGGTTGGGGAAACTTTAACAATGCACCTCGCCGCCTCAAAAGAAAGTATAAGTGTTGTGCTTGCCGCAAAAAGAAATAAAGGATGGAACCCCATTTATTTCGTAAGCAGACTCATACAAGGAGTCGAACTCAACTATCATGCCTTGGAGAAGCTTGTACTGACCTTGGTTCACGCAGCAAGAAGACTTCAAAGATACTTTCAGGCTCATACGATAATGGTTCTCACAAACACATCGATTAAGCAAATGCTCACAAGACCTGGAAAAACATGAAGAATAGCCAAATGGGCAATCGAATTGGGAGAACATGATATCGTGTTCCTTAGAAGGAATGAAAAAGAAACGTCATCTGATTTCTTGGCCGAGATACCCTTTGAGGACAACGAGAAGAAAGAAAAACCAAAGGAGTTGCCTGATTCAAACAGTAAGTGGAGACTTTACACCAATGGAGCCTCCAACTCAGACGAATTAGGAGCATGGCTAATGTTGATAGACCCCGAAGGTCTACGGATAGCCCAGGAAATGGAAATTTCAAAAGTGGCAATATTCCTGGACTCCCAACTTCTGGTAAACCAGATAAAAGAAACCTTCGCAGCAAAACAGACATCAATCAAAGACTATTTGCAAAAGGTTAAAACTGCGCTAAGGGGCTTCGAAGAGTACACAGTTGAGCATGTACGCAGGAACCAGAATAAGAAAGCAGATGCGCTAAGCAATCTGGCATCAATGACCTTCAAACATCTCACAAAGGAAGTGTTAGTCGAAGTTTTGACCAAAATGTCAATAGAAGAAAAAGAAGTTTTGAAGGTAGATATGCAGGAGAGGAAAAGCTGGATGGACCCCATTTATGAATACCTGCTAAGCGGATTGTTGCTAGAAGACACAAAGGAAGCTAGGTAGATCAGAATCCAGGTGCCACAATACAAGTTAATCCAAGGAAACCTGTACAAAAGATCCTTCTTCATGCCATGGCTCCGTTGCGTGGCCCCACCATAAACTGACAAGATCATAAAAGAAATACATGAAGGGTCGTGCAGATTTAATGCGGAACCACACTCACTCGTTGTCAGAATCACGAAACAAGGATACTATTGGCCATCAATGCACAAGGAAGTTGTGAAAGCAATTCAATACTAAGAAAAATGCAAGGAACAATCCGCAATAAGGAAAGCTGGAACAAGCGGGGCCATAGCAGCAAGGAGCACGTGGCCTTTTAGCTATTGGAGAATTCATATCCTAGGACCCACTACCAATGCCCCCAAGGATTACAGTTTCTATGCATATTTGCAAAAAATTTTTTATTAAATTGAACATTCTACAAAGTGGGTAGAAGCCAAACCCTAACCTCCATAAACGGAAGGCAAGTAGAAAAGTTCATATGGGAATATGTGGTATGCAGATTCGGAGTACCCCGGATAATCAGCTTAAAAGAAGAGAAACATTTCAAAGAAGGGATGTTCGCAGACCTTTGTAAAGGATTGAAAGTAACACAATCCTTTTCTCCTGTCACAGAACACATGGAAATAATGCACCACATAGAGAGGCAGCTAACTCGAAGCCAACAGGGATGGGTGGATAATCTAGCTAAAACATTATGGATACACAGAACCCTCCCAAGGAATAGCCAGAAAGAAACACCATTTAGCCTAACCTATGGTTCCGAAGCCATGATCCCCATAATCGAAACTACAAATGATAGGGGAAAAGTGTAGAAAGCAACCAAGGGAAAGGAAAGCAAGGAAGTAGCTTCGATCAAAAAGGCATACTACCAAAACAAGTTGCGAAAATACCACAGCGCAAGGAGCAATCACCCCATGTACATCGTGAGAGATTCCGTTTTACTTAAATGAAATGTGAATGAATGGCAAGGCTCATATATAATAAACGAAGTCCACAAAGAGGAACTCTACACAATTGTTGACACAACCGATCACTCGTTGGTTCAAACAACGAAAGGAACAAGCCTTCGTAAGTTTTACATGTAAAACTTACATTCTTTTTTGCAAAGTTTTTCTTTTTTATTTCCCTTTCAAGTTATTCGTTTTGATTATCAAAAATGGTGTAGCAAACTAAGTGTTCATACTTGTGATGATGTATATCTTTCTACACTATCAATGAAGAAGGTTGATTTTGAAGTACTTGTGTCATAAGGCCACACTTGAGCCTAATATTAAGTTCAACGTTTGAAAGGATGTCGTAGGGCCATACATGAGCCCTACAAAACTAAGACATCCATAAAATTCACGTTAACTTTCCTCATTGCTTCTTTTAGCCTTGAGGACATAATGAAGCGGATCAAAACCCTTTACGTTAACTGATAGTTAGTCAAAAAATTGTCCACAACTTAATGCCACGCATGAGCCTTCGCTGATAAAGCGCATAAAGGAGTCAGACATAAGTCCTCCTAAAACCTCAAACATGAGGAAAACAAATCAGGTTTCTAAGGGAAACCTCAAACATGAGGAAAACTAAAAGTCCCAATTTATACGTCTATAGGATACTATAACACTTATCAAATATAAATAACACAAGTAAATACTTTTCAAACGTGTAATACTTTATTGATATAGAATCAAAGAATTAAAAGTGTTATGGATCACACACGTTGAGTGACAATGTAAGATTACCCTTTGAACTAGTAAACTTGATTATGTCAAGTTTACAAATGAACTTATATAGTCTAACAAGACTATCGTGTAAGTTCTTAAAGGAGTAAAAGACTAAGTAAATATTACAACAATGTAAAAACGATGTCTTCTACTCCCTTTTGCCTTCTCTTTTTAAAGTGTTTGATTAGTTGATGGATTATTGTTAGAATGAGTTGTTAATACTCAAGTGGTCGAGTGCATATTGCTATTGCACGTTCTCCTGAAACCATTCCCACTAACCCATACTTTAGTAATTGTTAATTCTATAAAGCTAATTGACCCCATCTTTGTCTTTATAGAATTTCCCGCCTAAACAATTTAGAAGCATGCTTAAGTTCCACTTGCTCTTATTCAAAGGGTAATAAGATCGTCAGTGTATTGTCACCCTTGACTCTCGTTAAAACCTTCAGAGCATTCCCTCCACATACCATCTGATATCCATCTCAGCTGGCGAGTATGTCTTCAAGTAATCTTTGACTTCCTTGACGATGTATTTGACTTGAATGTCTCTGAGGTTACTTGATGAGGCTTTGCCATCAGTGAGTCCTTTAATCATCCGCTGATGCTTTGCACTCAGCGGGTCTTCATTACCCTCTGATGCTTTGCACTCAGTAGGTCTTCATTACCCTCTGATGCTTTGCACTCAGTGGGTCATCATTACCCTCTGATGCTTTGCACTTAGTGGCTCTTCATTACCTTTTGATGTTTTGCACTCAGCAGGTCTTTTATACTTAGCTTAATTTCAGTTTAAATCTAGGCAACGACAATTGGGTACTTAATTGGCCCAACAATCTCCCCCTATTTTAATATAAATTATGCGAAGTAAAGGAATATTATAGTAAGTGAGACAAGGCTTCTTCTTATATATAATTTTAACAAAGGAACAACAGAAGATATTTTTATTAATCATATTACATTTCTTAGCCACAGCCGTCTAAGTTATCTTTTACAATTATCCTAGCTTCGTTGGCATCATCCCTAACTAATATTGCAAACTCTAATTTCTTATACACATCTTCAGCTTCTGGGGAGTTCCTCTGTATGTCATCCTGGAGTTTGATCAATTGTGAGGTGGTGGCAAGATGAAATTCTTCCTCTCTTTGAAAGACTAAGTCAAAGTTCCCATTAAAGTAGAAAATTCCTGCCTCTAGTTCAGTGATGACTAGCCTTTTGCTTCCAACAACTCCTTAAGGAGGTACCAGATTCCTTTCCATCCCATGTACTCTGATGTTCTCTTTTACAAATACTTCTTTAATTATATCAGAGGTTCTTTTTATTTTCTTCTCATCAGGATTTAGCCCAACTGCTGTTAGCTCAGTTGGAGGTGAAAGGCCAAGTTTCCCAGCTTGAGTTTGTATCCAGTTAAATTTGGAGCTGAGATTGCTAAGTAGAGTATCATTCGATTTTCCTTTTCCTTTGGAAGCCAGAGCATGTATCTCAACCTATTTGCTGAATCCCAGTTGTTTTAATCCAAACTTGTTCATAACTTTCAAACTCAGAGGTTGGTTGTCCCTGACAACTTTCATTGTTGCATTCTTGGTGACTCTGTCAATTGTATAATTGATCTTTATGATAGTACGTGGGTCAGCTCTGATTGTAAGGTAATGATTGTACTCTTCAAGAATCTTGGCTCTTTTAGCTTCATACTCTGCTATCTCTACTACTTGAGCTTGTATGTTGATTTTTATCCGTGATCTTTTAGACTTCTCTTCTGCAGCTTTTAGATCAACAAGTCTCTTCATTCCTCTTAATTGTTCCTGAGCCTCTTCCAAAGTCATCTCCTTACCACCTGTACTGAATTGTTGAAGGTTTAATATTTTAGGATCTGATCCACTTTGTTCTAGCAGAGGTAAGATCTCCTTCAATTGTTCTTCCTCATTGGCAATACCTTTACCTTTCCTTTCATCTCTTGGAGGATTTGACTCTCTGGGAGGAGTTTGAGCTCTGGGAGTTAGAAATGTTATAGGGTCTGGATGGATTGATCTCAAAGGTGGTGGTGTAGGGATTTTAACTTTCAGTCTTTTTTGTGGGGGCTCATCATCTGAAGTCCTTTCCTTTGATGCATGAATGACCAGAGCACTATCTGTATTAATCTTTTTAGCTATATTCTCTTGTTGCTCCCCCTGAACATTTGCTTCATTTTATTGTTGAGGTTTCTCATTTCTTTGCCCCTTTGAGCATTAACATCTGTTGACTTTAACTCAGTGTCATTCTTTGGTGACTCTGGGTTGTTTTTCTCCCACTTCTCCCCCTCAGCATTAGCCTTTTTAAAGACTTCTGCTGCATTGTGGAGAAAGTTCAGCGTCTTAATCTTCTCTTCAAGATCAGTAATATTGTCAGCGTTCTTCTGAGTGAAGTCAAGAAGGGAGTCTAGTCTTTCAGTGACTTTGCCCATGCTTATGCATACATTTGCCTTGACTTTACTTCCTATCTTTGTTGCAATAACCTTGTGAAGTTGTTTTTGTAAATGAATAAATCTTTAGGATTCCAGCTTGTTGAAGGTATTGGGATTCCAGCTTGTTGAAGGTATTGAATTGTTTGTTCATATGCTTCAGGATAAGTTCAGGAATCTAATCTTTCAATGTAGTCTAAATTTGTTCATCAAGGAGTGGTAGTTTTTCTTCAACAGAGGTTTCAACATATTCTTTGATGGAGTCTTTAAGGATAATAGGAAGGGTATTCTTCAGAGCCTCTGTTTGCAATCCTAGTAACTGCTGTTTGAGTGATTTAGCAATCAGATTTGGTACACAGTTTTGTATTTCATTAGACATTTCTTGGTGATGGTTGATTCCAGCTGATCAACTATGTTAGAGAGATATGTGATTTATGACTGACGAAGACCAAGGGGTCTGATGGTTTGTCAACGGAAGCTTTTAATTCAGTTATTTTATTAAGTAGTGCGTAAGCATCCCTCTCTTCAGATTTAAAAAGTTCATTCTTTTGAGACTGATTATCATATTCTTCAGTCTCTGATGATTGAGAGCCAAATATTAAACCTACATCATCATCCGAAAAGGATGCTATGTCAGAGTCTTCTTCTTCACCAGGATTTTCTGACCCTATAAAGGTGATCTGAGGTTCATTATCAGTGTTCAGAAGTAAGAAAACTTGTACCTACTGCAAATGTTGTTCATCCTCATAAATATGGGACTAATGAGGTTGATGATGATGATGATGAGTGTATGGTTACAAGTATGCTAGAAGTTTATCCAAAAGGAGGAGAGTAGGCCCGGAAAGTCACAGTCTGATGATTTCAACAAGGTTTTCAGATTGGATGATGACACAAATGTCTCTGCTACAAGAGCTGAAGTGACATTTTCTCTTAGTAACCTAAAATCTAACTTTGCGCTACCTAGTTTATATCTTGTCCCCCCCCCCCCTCCACCCCACCAACCATGCATTATACCCTCATCTGCTTGAAGGTTTTAACGAACAGATGGAACCTCAACTTTGTACTAATAAAAAATTATTGGTCCATAAACTTGGTTGACAATCTCAATTAATAATACTTTATGGTTACTTGAAAATCCTGACCGTCATCTGAACATTAATTGCAGCAACACCAAAAACTATTATAAATGATGATAAATTTTCGTCTGAGCAAGGTAATGGTGGTGAAGATGGTGTCTACGATGATGAATATGATGATATCGGTTACAAATCCTATTCTTCTGGTACTTTGTTTTACTAGTTCTGCTTTATGTTGAATTGTTGATAAAGGCTATTGACTTAATGGTGTGACTTGAGGAAAAAATATAATTATTTTTTGTTTATGGTTACTTAGAAATATCGGAATGTCATTTGAAAGTGGATTGCAGCAGAGCTAACACCTAAAAACATATTATGAATGTTTATAAGTTTTTTTTTTTTGTTTTCTAGTCCTAAGCAAGCAAGGTGTTGGTGGTGAAGATGGCGTCTACCATGATGAATCTGATGATATCAGTTACAAATCCTCCTATTCTCGTAATTTGTTTTACTAGTTCTGTTTATGTTGAATTGTTGATGTAAATCATAAACTTAATTATGCTTGAGGAAATGTATTATCTGTATTTGTTGATGTATGATCTTGTTGCTGTTTGAAAATGGGCAGAGAAAGTTCAGCCAAATGTTACATATGAAGATGAACTCATGGCTGATGAAAAATGTGACTCTTTTGGTGAGCCTGCTGGTTCTATTGTGGATGACCTTGATTCTCAGCATAAGGTTATTTCATTTTTCGCCTGGCTCTTGTATTGTATGAGTACTTTGTTTTCGGGTTTTTTAGTTTATGCATTTGTGATTATAAAAGAGGAAAAACAACAGAAAGTAAAAATACAAAGACGAAGAGGCTCTATAAAGCCGTGTTTGAAGATGATGAAAAGGAAGATGACAAATTCAATGACGTAGCAATCGATTTTTTAGCTGCCAAGGTTCAGGAATTTGACCCACCGAGTCCTGAAAAGAATACCGAGAACAGACAAGCCGTCAATGATGAAATTAGAGATATTTTAAGCAATTTAAACTCAAATTTGAATATCTATTAATCTAAAAGGGAAAACGCCCCACCAAAAACCTTTCAACTTCATCTGCTATGGTTATACAAGCAAAGTCCAATGTACAAAAGCCAGTAAAAGTCTCTGAACATGTAGATGCCGGAAATACATCATTTTTGTTTGCATCTAAGCAGCCTAATTCAACACTAAAAGCAACAACCACTAGAAAAGATAATATAAACGGTGTGTATGTGAAGAATGAAGTAAGAAAACCTGTACCTACTGCAAGTGTTGTTCATCCTCGTAAATATGAGACTAATGAGGTTGAAGATGACGATGATAATGAGTGTATGGTTACAAGGGCCAGAAGTTTGTACAAAAGGTAGAGAGTAGGTCCGGAAAGTTACAGTTTGATGATTTCAACAAGGTTTTTAGATTGGATGACGACACAAATGTATCTGCTATAGGAGCTGAAGTGACATTTTCTCTTAGTAACCCAAAATCTAACTTTGCGCTACCTAGTAAGATTGCAACCATGCTATACCCTCATCAGCTTGAAGGTTTGACAACAGATGAACCTCAACTTTGATACTAAAATTATTGGTCCATAAACTTGGTGACATTCAATTAATGACTTTATGGTTACTTTAGAATCCTGACCGTCATCTGAACATGAATTACAGCAACACCAAAAACTGTTATGAATGATGATCAATTTTCATCTAAGCAAGGTAATGGTGGTGAAGATGGTGTCTACGATGATGAATATGATGATATCAGTTACAAATCCTGTTCTTCTGGTAATTTGTTTTACTAGTACTGCTTTATGTTAAATTGTTGATATAAGGCATAAACTTAATTGTGCTTGAGGAAAATTATTTTCTGTATGGTTACATGAAAAATCTGACTGTCATTTGAACATGAATTGCAGCAACACTAAAAACTGTTATGAAAATTATGATAAGTTTTCATCTGAGCAAGGTGTTGGTGGTTAAGATGGCGTCTACCATGATGAATCTGATGATATCAGTTACAAATCCTCTTCTTCTGGTACTTTGTTTTACTAGTTCTGTTTATGTTGAATTGTTGATGTAAATCATAGACTTAATTATGCTCGATGAAATGTATTATCTGTATTTGTTGATGTATGATCTTGTTGCTAATTGAAATTGAGCAGAGAAAGTTCAGCCAAAGGTTACATTGAAGATGAACTCCCGACTGATGAAAAATGTGAAAGTGAGGACTCTTTTGGTGAGCCTGCTGGTTTTGTTATGGATGACCTTGATTCTCAGCATGGTAATCATTTTTCGCCTGGCTCTTGTATTGTATGAGTACTTTGTTTTCGGGTTTTTTAGTTTATGCATTTGTGATTACAGAAGAGGAAAAACAACAGAAAGTAAAAATACAAAGAGAAGAAGATATTCCCAAGACTGCTTTCAGAACACGATACGGACACTATGAGTTCCAAGTTATGCCTTTTGGGTTGACTAACGCACCTGCGGTATTCATGGACCTCATGAACCGTATAAAAGGTATAGCAAAAAAGGGAGTGTGAGTTGGTGGGTCCTACTGATTATTTTAATGATATAAAGAAAAGACGAGAATGCCTTTTTATTTAACAGTCAAACAATCAAAATTGACGTGGTAAACGGAATTGAACTAAAAGTGAAACGAGACTGTGAATTTTGGACCAAAAGTGAAAAACATACCAAACTATAAGGACAAAAAATGTACTTAACTCTTATCTTTATGTCATCTTCTTCCTTGGATAGCCACACACGCACGCACACACACAAATACACACACACACACTCAACACACACCAAAACAACACATACACACGTAATAAATCAAAAAAAGAAAAAAGAAAAAGAAATTGAAAAGGTTTGTTGCTTTGGATGTTGCGGAAGCAATTCACAACTCAACGTCATTGCCAACTTGATGGGAGCGGTATCATAACGCCGATAACGCGATCGCGAGTTTAGCATAACGCCGACCATGGTGTTATGATACCTTAGGCTCTTAAACTAAACTCTAGCCATGTCATACATATGTGAACCGATTTAACCCAACATATTCATGTCTTAACCATAAGCGTTTTAACAAGAGTGAGTACACAGAGACATATATGAAAATCTGCCAAAGGTTTTATTAACTTTTACAAAAGTATGACAATTGGCTTAGCTCAGTTGGCCACCTGAGGTCTCCTAAGGAGCTTTGGGGGAGGTTGTTATCATGAGGTCTCAGGTTCGAGCCTCACTGAGTTTTCCTTCTAGGTGAGAATATGTGTTGGGCTCTGCCCACTCAGATGCGTCGAGTCTCTGACTCACTAACTATAGTATTGTACTAACTCGCCGTTCTAAAAAAACAATGTCATAAGCGCGTAGTTAAGATTTTCGATGAACGAGAGTAAATAATTTGAGATTTCCTCATATTAATCACACACACACGCACACACACACACATATATATATATATATTATAGATAGGGGTACGGTCGTGTGTTTCGTGAGTAAATGTATAACCATCGGTTTTTTTTTCATCCACCAAAGTTATTTTACATCTACCGGGAATACCCATTGGACAAAAGAGTACATGCATAACCAGTCACAAATCACTCTACAACGTCATGTGTGCAAATTTTTATAGATTCTTTTTATGATACAAGACTAGTGGTAATGATTGACCTTCTTCACCCTAATCCTCACTGTCACCTTAACTTTTTCTCTCATGTACTAGTTTGCGAACGTAACAAAGACACCGATGATACCACCAAAATATACCCAAAAACATTAAAAAAAAATACACGCACATACAAGACACAAGACCCGGTCGCTCGACTGATCGAGATGGTTAAATCGTCTATATTGGGTGTGTGTGTGGGGAAGAAGGGGGGGTTGTAGTGGGGTGGGACTCGGTCGTTATGTGCCACATGGGCAGGGGCCTCGGTTGTCTCCCTCCCTTAACCAACCGTCCAAGATATATTGAGGGTTTTAAAAAAACAAAATAACTAACAACGTCTTAAGATGGATCACGCATCTAAAACATCCCAAAAAGGATAATATATTAAAATATAAGGTTTATAGAGTTGAATTAGAGCATTTGCTACTCACTTTAATCATCCACTGCAACAAAATATTTCATGATCAACTCTATATCCCATTCTCCATCAATGAAAGAGCTTAAATGGAAAAACAACATCTATGTGAAAGATTGTCATTTTTGTAATTTTCAAATAAAAGAAAGTCTATATGAAATATAGATGCCTCACTAGTTTACAATCAGTTTCTTGTAAAAAAAAATCAAAGCGGTATATAGAACAATCGTAACTCACATATGCTTATTTCTGTAATTTAAAATCACGACTTTAGCAAGACAAAGTCAGCAAATTTACCATAGATTTTTAGTTTCCATGTTGACATAAAAACAATATTCAATTTCGTTATCATGTGATTATTTTATTCGATGTAACTATCAACTCTTTAGGCTGGATGGAGTGGTGGTGAAAAACCCACCTAACACGTAAGCGCCACATCAGGTTTCTCTCTCCAAATAAAACTCACTTTACAACTCACCTTTCAACCGTAATAATAACTCACCTTACCAACAAAACTCACCTTACTCGCCATTTTTTTTAATTTAAATACTTTTATTCATAAACTAAAAAAAATAAATATTTACGTAAACGTAAACGTATGAAATTAATAAAAACGTTAACTAAATTAAAAACTTTTATTCATAGATTAAAAACTTAAACGATACATA
>BQNB010175298.1:1615-13175 GCA_026074375.1 Tanacetum coccineum
ATTTAACGAGGGACGTGAGACGATTTTGACAAACCACATAGATGATTTTTGCATTTCTCTCTAAATTAAAATATAGGTGTAACATTTAAAATAGTCAATTGACAGAGATCGTTCAAGTATGAGAGGTATGTTCATATCAAGGTTTTCAAGATCGAGATCGTACTCAGGATCGTTTTCGTTTTTGTAAGATCCGGATCTTACTCAAGATTGTTTTCGTCTTTGCAAGATCGAGATCGTAGATCGAATCAGGAACTTAACATCCTGCTATAATTTCAATTTCTTAAGTCTTTGTTATATTATACAAATCTAAAAATTATTATATATCATAAAGACAAAATTATATTAATATTTCATAGAAATATTGTCATATAATTATGATTATGAAATATTTAAAAAGATTAACATGTTATGGTTTTCGAGAAAAGTAAGATCGGATCTGATTAGATCTTAAGATCCTATGATCAAGATCGAGGTTCTATACGATCTTAAGCTTGCAAAGATCCTATGTAAGATCCAGATCGTTTTTGCTTTGAAGTATCGTAAAATCGTAAGATCCTAATATGATCTTATGTTAACGTCATCATTAGTCTGCTCTAAGATTATGTTTAATCAAAAGCAGTGACATCTATGTTAAGTTCGAATACGGTTTAGAAGACGCATTGTCTATGATAAACATGATCTAGAATCCATGAATAGCCGGGCTATGCCTTGCAAGGTCTTGCAACTAAGACAAGAATATTTAGTTCCTCAATCTCCGTTATATTTCAACTTTGCATATAGTTAAGTGATGAAGATATGAAGATCACGAATTAAACATCAATTAAAATAATACTAGCTCAATAAACTTTTGAACCATTCTGCCAAGAAATAATAATTGAAGGAAAGGAAAAAAGTAAAGTATAATAAATTTTAAGCGGATTTTTACCTAAAACAAAATTAAAGTTTAGTAAGATCCATTAAAACAAAATAAAAATGGAATGAAATTTAGCATAAGAAAAAATTGTGAGGGCATTACAGGCAGCAATGAACAAGTATATAATCAAGGCTGCAAAGCGGGTCCCGGTTTATATAGCACAAAAAAATTGAAGAGGATATCGTAAATGTAATTACGACACCTTAGTACTTGTGCTAAATATATTTCAAACGGATCTGGAAAATAAAAAATAAAATTTAGATGAACATTGGAGAGCTTGCAAAGGCAAAGGATGCTGATAAACAAGAGTAGGTCGGAATATTTGTAGAGGATACTTTTAGGGCACTTTTATTTGGGCTTTGTTGCTTGGTTGGGCCTTGGGCTTGGTTTTTGCCTTTAGGGCTGTTCATTGTTTCATTATTCGGGCAATAATCGAATAAATCGGAAATCAAAACTCAATCGAAAAAATTGAATCGAACTTATAACCGAACTGAATTTGTCAAAATAAAACCAAACTGAACAAAAAATTTGGTTTCGGTTTGGATATGATTTTGGCAATCTGAACCAAAAACCGAATTTATATAAATATATTTTTTTTTATATAGAAAAACACCATCAAAATTTAATCATAATATAAAAAAAAACACTTTTTATGCTTGCAGTAAAATTTTTGTTGCCAAAAATCAATATACATCAATTTAAAAAAATATAAATGATGTAATTCTGGCTATTTGGGTCAACCGAAAAACGAAACCAATCAATTCGCTTGTGATACGTTCGATTTCTGGTTTTACCCAGAAAAAAATTTAACCGAACTAACCGAACATAATAAACCGAACAACCCGATAACTAAACCGCTAACACCCCTACTTGCCTTAGTTGAAGTGAAAAGTTGTACATTTGGGGAAAGTGAATGCTAGTGAATAAGCGGATACCACGCGGTTAAAAAAATATGTATCGCTAAATAACCACTAGTGTATGATTATGAGAAGATCGTGACGAATAATCTACTGACTTGACAATTGAAAACTAATTTCTTTTTGCCTAATTAACGAGTGTAAGCTTGATGAACAAGATAAAAAATGAAATTCGGAATCACTTTTGGATGGTGGCTCACCATAACATCTAGTGCGTCGAATTAACTCATCACAATGCTTAGACTAGGTGTAATAAATTCACCATTTTTACATTAGCGTCACATCATCACTTAGCATATCATCAAACCTATCACCAAATAGGTGTTGGTCACCACCAAACCAAACATATATAAATATTTCACTTTATACAAATATACATAGCTTCGAGTATGGGCGTCATGGAAATCCTACTACAGCGGTTGCAGAGGAAAAGATAAGGCACAATGTTTATTAATTCACGACTTTTATATTCTTGTGAGAAAGAAACGGAACTCAATCGTAATAGGTTTCATGGACGAATTTAGGGGCCAAAGTTCTTGAGGGGCCTCAAAAGATATTTTATACTCAGTTTATTTATGGTACATAAGCCCAACTTCATAGCCCAAGTTGTTTGTTTCCCTTTTTTGATGTGGCCGTGTGGCGGATCACAAGAATTAGAACCCAACGAGAAAGAATGGTGTTCGCGAATGTTTGAAGTGGAGCTATTTTTATTTGCTTTAGGAAACTAATTGATAGTTGAATCATCGAGCATTGATAAATGAAGATGTACTCAATTCGTGCTGAGATTCTTGTTGTAAATATAAATTTTTTTCATTAATTTTTTTCAAATAAACTTTAAGGTATTTTAAAAAAAATCATTATGTAAGGTAAGGGTGTGTTGAAAGTTTTTTTCTTTCTTTTTTTCAAAAAATACATATTAAACTTTAACGTTTCTTTATAAAATCGCACGCAAGTCTGAAACATTGGACTCGTTTTGTTCGTAATCCAGCAGCCTTTATGTCGGTATATTTTTCATTTAAAAATCGCTACATATATGCTAGGTATTTGATAAATAAATTTTATATAAAAAAAAAAATCGTAAATACTAGAACAATTTCATACTGAAAACATTAAAGAACTTCAAACCACTCAATAGTGATTACCGAAATATATATGGACGATAAAGTTTACTACTGAATTGTGGATTCTTGATTGCTTTTACATTAATAAACCTATAGTGTGACTCGTAACATTAAAATAGTTGCCTATCTTAATACGCGTTATTATACCTTTATATTAAAAGGTAAGATTGCCTCCCCGAGGAGGCATTAATGCACTTAATAAAATCCCCGCCCGACCCGAATTTCTTAAGGGTTTTATTATTATACTGCCACGTATCTATAACTCATGACTCATCTCCCCTAAGCCATTATCTCTCTTTTCTCTCATTCTCCTAAAACACACGCACACACAGATCCTCATCTCTCTCTAGAAGATACTGGACCTTACACACCTCTACTCTCTTGCTCTCTCTCTAAAATCACTGGCTCATAAAAGATCAATTGAGGCAAGATCAATTGAGTCCAACCACTCGAGTTCAAGATGGGGAAGAAGAAAGATTCAGGATTTTTCTTCGATTGCATGTAATTGATTCTCTTTGAATCTGTAGATTTTACTAAATATTGCTTAATTTGTGTGGTCATGTTTTCTTAATGGGTGTTTGTGAATATGGTTTTAATCTTGCTTTACATTTTATTTTTGTAACGTGTTCTTGGCTTTGATGGAACCAATTTGGTCTGAGATGCTTCATGATTGTGCAATTATATTAGCTGTTAATTAGTTAAATTAAATATAATATTATTGAAATTTTGTTGCTTACTATTGTTCAATTGTTGCAATTTATGCCATCCTATCTTCGTCAGAAATATTGTTTTATTCGTTTGGCATATGGCTTCTGATAAAAGATCGAGAACACTAGCTGCATATTCCTTTGTCGTACCCGTACGTCTAATTTATGTTTTTCTCCTTGCTAGCTCTAAACGTGTATTAATTGTTTGATATCAAGCTTACACCGGCTAATGACCCTTGTTGGCTATCAGCATACGCTCAATTTTTGTGGCTTATTTTGAAACTTTTTGGCTTATATAAGCTTATCAGGTCATAATGAGCTTATATAAGCCTGAAAGTTTCAAAATAAGCCACGTAAAGTGAGCTTATGAAACATAAGCCGAAAGCCACATACGCCATAACCCCGCTATATAGATTATCTTATGTATTTGGAGTCGCTACGGTAATGAATGTGACAGGTTACCAACACATTTCAGGTGTCAATACGGGCCTTACTTAATTGTTTTGACGCGCAACCAGTGACAGTGACAAAAAGCTACGGAGAGTTGCGCAAACACAATTACAAATGTACTAAATAGGAGATTACAACAACCATCTTGGGACATCAAGTAGAAAAATGTAACAGTCAAGTAAGAATGTACTTGCCGTAGACAATGGATGTTAATCAATATCCAGCGGTACCAAATGAGTTCGTGAATATGGGATACAACAGTTACAATTATGCTTCAACGGGTTACAAGGGGTGCAATTCTACTTCCAACAACATATCCAATCCTCAGTACTTCAGAGGTATATATGTTATGCTTTTTATACTAAGTCGCCGATTAACTTCCTACTCTTTTATAGATATATGTTGCGAGTATAAGTAATGTGCCATTAATTTCTACAGGATATACAGTTGATGAGTATAGCCAGAATGTTGCACGTACAAATCTTTATAGCAACGGGATGAACGTTATTTCTCTAATGAATGTAAAGCAGGTTGATCCGCAGTTTGTTACCTATAATGAAAATGCATCGTTCTTCGTCAATGAATATGCTTATGGTAGCAAGATATATGAAGTGTTTGATGGTAGAAAAGTGTCATTTGTGTTAGGAATACGAAAAGTATCGGTCACTTCCAATATAGTTAATCATAGCTCGTAGATTAATCAAATGGTTAAGATAGAAAGCTAATCGGGCTAAAGGCCTATGGAAAGCCTATTAAGAGGCCCATGGCCGACCACATGCCTATGTATAAATACCCCCTCCACACATGGAGAGGGTGTTGGTTGGTTCATTTCTTACACATAATCTAATCTTTCTTTCTTTGTTACTTTCTCTCACTAGAACCTTCCTCCCATCCACTTTCTCTCTTTAGAATTTCTTCATTGTTATTTGGTGTTAAAGATTACTAGCATTCTACAATTGATATCAAGAGCCATAGAATGATTTGCTTAGTTCTTGTGATTGTTTATGTTTGTTTCGTTTTCTTTAGTAAACCGTACCTTTATCTTCTTCTTCTTCTTGTTTTCGAAGCTCTTTGGTACACTAAAAGATCATTTACATAGGTAAATCTGATCTAGTATCATTGGATATAGGTATACAAGCTTAGAATCAAATAAAACATAAATTTTTTATGCATTTGTGTGTTTGAAAAGTCTTAGAAAGTACAATTCTTGATTTTAAATTTTTTGGCTTAAAAACCATAAAGTTTGCATTTTTAAGGTACCTATAGGCTTAGTAATACTAGTTGTACAAGAAATTTTGGGGAAAAAAATCAAAAGTGTGTCTTTTTGTGTTTTAAAATTTTTGAGTTTCGTATTGTTGAAGGTGAATTAACAAGTTTTCTAGTGCAAGGCGAATTATCAATTTCCTTTATCAGGCGAATTAGCAATTGTGCTTTGGAAGGCGAATTAGCAATATTTAGTTGAAGGCGATTTAACAATCTTCTAGTACAAGGCGATTTAACAATTTCCTAGTGTAAGGCGATTTATTAATTTCTTTACAAGGTGATTTAGCAGTTTTCCAAGCCAAGGCGATTTATCAATTCTTTTGCAAGGCGATTTAACAAATTTGCTTTGATAGGCGATTTAACAACTTCCACAAGGAGAATTAATTCACTTGAACTAAATTCAAAACTCAAGTTTGCTAAAGTAAATTATACGGTTTCTCTCTTTGATTTGTAAAATCCTGTGAAACGTTCAATTGTCTTCCCAGTTTTATCAAGAGTTGTAAAATCCCGTGTAGTTTCAAGACTTACAACACTCAAAAGACAACTCACTAAACAACACATTTACTTTCAATCACCGTTCGATCCACAAGTAATCTAAAAACATCAAATCAACATGGATTCAATTATTCCACTTGGACAAAAAATACTCTTGTTGAGTATATGATACTCTCCGGTGCTGACAATCGTCCACCTATGTTAGACAAGGACTTGTATGATTCTTGGAAAAGTCAAATGAAACTTTACATGCAAAATAGAGAGCACAAAATAATGATACTTGAATCAGTTGGAAATGGTCCACTCATTTGGAATTCTACCTGATCACAAGCAATATTTATACTGATTAACGGGGAACCAGGGTTCTTGCAACCTTATTTAACGAAAGTGAACAAAGACACCTTCGTTTGTTTATTACTAACATATATTTGCAGGAATCTTGACGGCCGCAGCTGGCAAGAGACATGTCAATTCACAACCTCATGCTCACACTACATATTCCCAAACAAAGACATCATGATAACTGAAAGACCTACAACATAGCTTCCGCAACTCTAATGCTTGCTATCATGATCCAGAAAGGTGTGAGCATGCCGGTCCGAAGGTCACAACATCACATGAAGGCAATAATTCACAACAAGAATGATTAAGAGATTTACTGTGGCTGATGATCTAAATAAAGGCTCATTCTTCACATACAAAGAGACAAGTCGATGGAACAATGTTAAATGATCACTACATAATGTACATAGAGGTCAATGAATGAAGAATCAAAGATTACGAGCTGAAGTCGAAGTTCAAGACTTAGAATGTTGGGATTCAAATTGTAATTTCAGGGGTGACCTCCCATAGGGGGAGATTGTTAGAATCATAAAAAAGACTCGGTCACCCCGTGTATTGTCTAGATTAGCATAACTCGTAGTTATAATGTAAGCGTATGTCTTATGGTATTGGGTCGGGTCCTTTACCCATATGTAAGCCCACACCAAAGCCCATTAAGGCATGTAAACACTAAGTATTTAAGCCTCCTTCCAGCCACGGGAGGAGGTTGGTTGTTCATTTTATCAATAACACACATAAGGTTTTTCTCTCACTAGAAATCCTCTCCTTTCTCTCTCTATAAATCGGCCAACCCCTATTCTCTCCCTTGTGTTATGATATCCAATATCATACACATGGAGAGGGTGTTAGTTGGTTCATTTCTCATACATAATCTAATCTCTCTTTCTTTGTTACTTTCTCTCACTAGAACCTTTCTCCCATCCACTTTCTCTCTCTAGAATTTCTTTATTGTTATTTAGTGTTAAAGATTACTAGCATTCTACAACCTGGCAGTGGTTGGAACTGTGCTTTTCACTCGTCTAGAAATTCTTACCAGTTCCTTTTGACCAGCAACAATCTTAATCAAAGGTATAGTTCTTCTAGTCTTTATTTTCCATAAGATCTTTTTTAATATATGTATATCTAAAACTGAATCCTATTTCTTTATTTTTGTAATCTTTTAATATAGGTCCATACTAGAAGAAGAAGCTGATTTTACGGAAGCAACAGACATGTATATAGCACAAGTTTTCCAATGTCAGAAATGCACAGACTATCTACAATGAGTCCCTAAACTCAGCATTTCTTCCAAATGAAAGTAATTAGTTGTTTTCAAATCTCTCTACTTCATGCTTATTCTTTGTTGTTGGTGTTCATTTTCTTAGATCGTCTGCTTTGGTTTTTCACAGATTCTAGCCGCGTCGGTGGTTCAAGTCTAAATGACAGTAAATAAATGCGGGAAAACACTCATCCAAGCGTACCCTCAAGCGATGAAACTGCTTTTTCAGTAGGTGCTCATAACTCATCAAGTGCAGGTACACTTATCCTCTTTTCATGAGCTCTTATACGATATAGTAATATTGAGTTAAATATGGGCCAAATAGATTGAACTGGTCAAACGGTGAGATACACAATGTATTTTAATCCATATAGCGTCACTTTATCTGATGAGTTAGATTAATACCGAAAATAATAGCTTTGAAAATTTTGTATTATGATTGTAGCTTTAATCTTTATTTTTGCAGTTCATGCCGTGAAAAATGTAAGAAATGCCCTATTTGTCGTCTTAGTGTTGAGGAGCTGCTACCCGTACATGATGTATAACCTTACAGTTTATCTCCGGAATCATGACGGAGAGAATAATTTAGCTCGAGCTTTACAACAGAAACATTCGCAATTCGGTGGATAAGATGTAAATATGTGTTGATAGTACGTCTAACAGTTTATTTAAAGGGTTTGCCTTTGTTGTATACGGATTGTAAGTTTGCAGCTCGATTTAGGGGTCTGTTGAGTATGATCTTATTCTTCTAATTTTTCTCACTTTGGAAATGTTTACAAAAGAGTCGTGTTCGACTCATGCAAGTATAATATGCGTACACAACAATATCTCGAACCCCACCCCCCCCCCCCCCCCCCCCCCCCCCCCCCCCCCCCCCCAGCGGAGCGCGTGCTTACTCTACTACCGATTTGACAACTCTATTAATGTTCTAGACGATAGTATAGTATGACATTAGGGATAGATACTTAAACTAAATATCATAATGTCATATATACTTAATATAAACATTATATTTGTCATATATATCCATTTCATTATAAGAGTTAAGTTATATTGGACCCACCTATTTTTTTACAATCTGAGGGCTCATCCCATCCAAAACATTTGATTCAAAGGATTAGATCAAACATTAATAAAATGAGGGGCCAAAAATGTAACTTTCCTTTCACGATAACTCACCCCAACCACCCCACCTGTAAATTGCAAAATTGCCGAAACATCATTTTCCTCCAAATCAAACAATACCCACAAAACACACACACTTTCTCTCTCACAAAAATCAAAACCCTAACTATAAATCACTAGAATCAACCATATGATTTTACCTATTAAATCCGCTAAAACTCACTAAAATGGGACAATCAAAGTCTACAACAATAAGGATTATATTAGAGTAATAGTATAGGTGTCGTAGATTCACAAATAGACGTACAAATGGTATAAAACCCCTATCCCGGACCAGTATATAAACCACTCGGTTCCTTTGAGACTTGAAGTTTTATAAACTTTAAAAAAGTTGAAATATCGTATTCACCCTCCTCTACGGTTCTACACTTCTGATTAGGGGTGAGCAGAAAAACCGAAACCAAACAGAAAACCAAAAAAACCGAACCAAAATAACCGACCGAAACTAAAAACCGATGGTTCGGTTTATTACATTTTAAAAAATCAAAAAATTCGATTCGGTTTCGGTTTTCATTCAAAATCCGAACCGAACCGAACCAGCTTTATTATATAATAATATATAAGTAATATAATATATAGAGAGCTAATCATATTCAAGATATTGTGAATTATATTCACATCACTCTCTTCACCTCAATCTCGACCGTCAATTCTATCCAATGTCGTATAGTATGATACGCAAAATTTTCAACAACAGATACATTAATCCCTAATGATAAGATAATATTAGACACATCCCTCTTGTGCCACTCCTAGATAACAACCATGTAGATGATAAGAGAGAATCATAGAGTCTATCCATAATGCACCTCATCTAACATCCTGTCGTAAATGTTATGTACTACTCACTGCTAACTCGGTCTAATCTGTATGGACATTATGTGCAGTCTGTAACTAGACTGATCTCAATCTCTCCGCGTGTCCTACAATGACATTCAAGGCCAACATCCCAAAGATCCCTGACTACCATCTATTGGACTTGAGTGTACCTTTCAACTCTTTGATGAGAGACTAGCTTACATAGATATGCCCCGAGAAGATTGGTAGTTCTCTATGATGTCGCTGACTTACGCTATGACCATATCGAAGTAGAATGTGTAAGAAAGTATATGCTCTAATGTAAGAGAAATCATTCTGAGGTGACTATAGAAATAAGTAAGATATAAGTAATCTGAACTTATAGAAATAATAGATTGTTGAGTAATGTTTGTCGTCAGCAGACATAACATGTGGTGTGTATGTGTTTTTAAGAAATATGAATGTTGTGTGTAAGAAGTGGGTTCGCTGAATACCGTGCAAAGCATATATGTGTGGTGTTGCGTAGGCAGACGTCTCAGTGTTTAGGACTCATAAGGCTCCTAGATGTCGGTACATCGTCCTCTTTTGCCTATGAATGTCATAGGCTGTGATCTCCGTGATGAGTGTGTGCAAACTGATGATGAGTATGAGACATATCTTTTACAGAAGATAAAAATGAATTCGATCTCTGTACGTGATATTTGTGAGAGCAGACGATCGATAAAAGGTAGAGAGAGAGATAAGAGTGAGCATGATAAGTGCGCTACTAGTGACAGTGATCGCGAACTGTTGATATCGCGTTTTGTGTTGAAGGATGTGTGGCAACTCACTACACTAATCCTAACGTTTATATGCGTGTTTGTGAGTGTGTTTTACTTGACAATATATCAATACATATATGACAATGATCATACTATGCGTATGTCCTTTTGCATGTGTAGGTGTCTCATATGTAATTGTAAAAATTTGAGATAAACATTATTAGACTCATATTGACAAAAAAAGGTAAAGAAGAGTAATTAATTTTCTACGTAAAACAACTTTGTTTGTATAAATTGGCCACACCCAAATATAACGGTTAAAACCCGAAAAAAACGAGAAACCGATTAGAAACCGAGAAAACCAAACTGCTAAAAACCAAACGATTTCGGTTCTTGGATTTTTAAAAACCGAATATTTTGGTTCGATTTCGATTTTAGCCAAAAATCGACCCAAGCCGAACCGTGCACACCCTACTTTTGATGTTCCATATTATTATTTAAAATCCATATATACATTCTCTTTGTTGCTTATCCAAACACCCTTTCTAATTCAGTATACCTAACCAATGATAGTATCATCTATCATAGTTTGAGCAATTACATTTCTCATTTCACATAAATATTTCATATTCTCATCCCGTGCTTCTTGTTCTTTTAACCTGTCAATCTTCAACTGATCTTTAAAATATTTAATCATATCTTTAGACCAGTTACTTGACTCAGTACAAGTAGGTTGTGTACATTTGATTAAAATAATCAAAGGTAATGTTTTGCTTTATGTGATTGTACATTTGATTAAAATAATCAAATGTACAATCAGATAAAGCAGAACATTACCTTTCATGTTCAAATGAACATGAGATGATCTTTTTCCTTTTTTTTAACGGCAAGTTAGTTGTTAGTGATTCGAGCCCACAATGACATCACTCGAACTTGTGGTAACAACCTCCTCAAGATTACCCCTGGTAGCCAACTGAGCTAGCCTAGTTGATTAGTTAAAAAATCTCAGTCCTTATCATATAAGTTGAACGGGAAAAAACCTTATTTATTTACACGTCTTTAAACTATAATAACTTAGATTTTCATTATTTATTAGTAATTTTTAATTTTATAGAGACATCTAATTATCTAAAACAAAAGTATTTGAGACGTATAAAAACTCGACTATAGTTTCGGAATGAAGATATCATTTACTCTGTGGAAGACTTTTTCTACCAAAATATTAACGTTATATTTACAGTATAACACTATGCGAAAAATTTATAGCTTTGGTAGCCAAAAGTTTAACTAGCCCACAAGATTTACCCACTAAGTAAAACCATCAACATGTCTAATTTCTTATTCAACAGC
>BQNB010175299.1:0-13175 GCA_026074375.1 Tanacetum coccineum
AATCAAACAAACCTGGCTAAAAAGATATACTCAATTGTATCATCAATACCCTAATTTCAATCCTTATCGGATGGTGATGTTTAATTTGATATCATCAAAATCGAACTAAGGTATTAGTGATGGGAGAATCAAATGACAAACAATGGATTCAAATGTTGATTTCAATTTAAAATTTTAATGGAATTCATATAATGAGCGGTTATGTGTTTTTAATTATGGATGGTGATATGCACTGCCGAAAATACAGCCCTGAAATTTCTCAACAAAACGTCTGCAAATGTGGTGCCTTTTAATAATTTTGTTTTGCTAAATTTATCACAAATGTGGGAAATGCCTTAGTGGTTGAGACATTATGTCTTGTGCATACCAACCCGAGTTCAAACCCTGCCATCTACATTTTTAATCCTGATTTAATTCTGCCTAATGGATTATATCGTGGCCGTGTGAAATAAATGCCTAGGTGGATTTGATTATTTCTATGTGGCTTGTTGAATGCCTACGTGTCATTCTTGAATGTATAGGTGGCATAAACAGTTGCTGGATAGGATTTAAAAGTTGATGTCTTAGACTAAAATTGTGTTGACTGAGATTTCTTTAAAGATGATGTGGCATTAATTCTGGGTGAGGTGGCATTCTTTGGTGATTATGTGGCATTTAAGTTGCATGAGGTGTCATTTATTTATCCTGTTATATATAATGTAAGATATACTATAGATGGAAGGAAACTATGTCGTTTTGATGTTGCTTGCTACAGTAGTTTTTATTGGGCTCCCGGTTTGGGTCGGACCAATTGGTGTTATGTTTTTTTTTTCTTTTAAAGTAGGCAATAAATAAAAAAGAGAAAAATTGTTGCCACAAAATAGAAGAAAAAATATATTACAAAAGTATCGATTTATTCATATCAAAAAATATCCGCGGAAACCATAAGCCCAAATATATAACACATATTTACCCAAATCCAACAAACCTTTAAATATAAGACCCAACACATAAGCCCATATAAGAAAAAAACAAATTATTAAACATGAGACCGAAAAAATAAACTCGCACAAAATACAAAAAAAAATAAAAAAAATTAACGCCCCGCAACAACGCGCAGAGAATTAACGTCTCGCAGCAACGCGCGGGTAATCATGCTTGTTTATATTAATAAACTTGTTTTACGTCGAAAATTTGTTATTCTTTTTTTTTAATATGAGCCTAATAATATTTAACAAAATTTCTAAAATTATACACATATAAATGAGACACACACACATGCAAGTGAAAATACACATGTATAATCATTGCCATATATGTAACGATATATTGTCATATATGTAACGATATATTGTCAAGTAAACACACGTACATGACAAATACATATATAAACATTAAGACATATACAATATAATTCCACCAACAAAATAAATATGAATTTCAAAATTGGATTTATTATTTATTTATTTATATTGTGTTAATTATATATTTTTATAAAATTGGTTCGGTTTGGTTTCGGTTTTCGTCCAAAACCGAAATCGAACCGAAATTTTTCGGTTTTCGAAAAAGTAAAAGCCAAACCATCGGTTCCTAGTTTTGGTCGGTTTTTTCGTTTCAGTTTTCAGTTTGGTTTCGGTTTTTTCGGCTCACCCCCGCCGCAAATAAATTCGTATAACAGTCAATATATGCAACTTCAACTTTGCAAATGAACAAGCAAGATTAACCGCGCGTTGCTGCGGGCGTTAATTTTTCGCGCGTTGTTGTTGGGCATTAATTTTTTTTTTTGGTTTATTTTTTCGGTCTCATGTTTAATAGTTTGTTTTTGTTCTTATATAAAATGACAATCGCGCGTTGTTTTTTTTTTTTTGCCCAGGCCGATAGAAAGTCGTAAATAGTTAAAGATGAGAGTACTTCCAGTAAAAAAAAAAATCTTGTTTTTGGCCAAAAAAGAGGAGAGGGATAATAACGTTTTTTTTTGGCCGATGAACAGTAACCGAGCCCATTGGGCTGGGGTACTGTAGCGCTACTGTAGCACTGTTCTTTTTTTTTTTCCTTTAATTTTGTGCGAGTTTATTTTGTCGGTCTCATATTTAATAGTGCGGGTTTACTTTTTCAGTATAGTCAATTCGGAAATGTTACCGCGGGTATTTTTTATAATTGGGCCGGCCCAAATTTTTGGGCCTGTTTAAGTCAATTCGGAAATGTTACCGCGGATATTTTTTTATCTGAATGCGTCGGTACTTTTGTAACATTTTTTGCCCCCCCCCCCCCCCCCCTCCCCCCCCCCCCCCCCCCCCCCCCATCCCTATTTTGTGCCAACAAATTTTAAAAAAAAATTAATTGGGCCGGCCCAAATTTTTGGGCCTGTTTAAGTCAATTCGGAAATGTTACCGCGGATATTTTTTTATCTGAATGCGTCGGTACTTTTGTAACATTTTTTGCCTCCCTATTTTGTGCCAACAAATTTAAAAAAAAAAAATTAATTGGGTCGGCCCAAATTTTTGGGCCTGTTTAAGTCAATTCGGAAATGTTACCGCGGGTATTTTTTTATCTGAATGCGTCGGTACTTTTGTAACATTTTTTTCCTCCCTATTTTGTGCCAACAATTAAAAAAAAACTATTTGGGCTAAATGTTTTGGGCTTTTTTGGCCCAGCACTGTAGCACTGTAGCAGTGCTACAGTGCTTAAAATGAACAGTGAAATGGGTGTAAAAACTACGTCGTTTTAATTGTCAAATGTGTAAGAGTATAATATATCACGTGATCTAAAGTTTATCAAATTCTTATATGCTATTTTAAATAACCATTTTAATTAGATTAATGGGCTGGACTCAAAGCCTTTCTCAGTCACAAAAATAATTAAATATGATACGATAATTTGGGTCTTATAAATTAAGAGTTGTGAATTGGCTGTTTGGGCCGCTCAAAATTTGTAGTTTAGTGTAATGCTTTATAGTTTCTACTGTTTTATAAAATATTTAGCCAATTTTTAAAATTAGAAATACTTAAAATTTTAAGTAAAAAAAATTACTATAAAAAGAAGTCTTAAGTGGTGCAAATCTTTATGCACGTTATACAATCTTTTTATGCAACCAATAAAATTCTGCCAAACAATTTAACACCTTCTTTAAAATCTATTAAAAAGCTGTTACATTTCAAGTTACAAAACATAATGTATAATCTTTTTATGCAAACAATAAAATTCTGCCAAACAATATAACACCCTCTTTAAAAACCATTAAAAATGTTGTTACATTTTATCACTATAAATATAACTACAATCCATTTCACACACCACACAAACAAAGACACAACAAAAAATACTCACTATTCTCTCATCTCATAAAAACTATCATCCACCACCCCCACCTCATCACGCCGGCCCTACCACCGGACGTCACCACCACGCCGGACGCCACCAGCCGCTATTTGCCGCCGGACGCCACCAGTCGCTGTTTGCCGCCGGCTTCCGACGCCGTCTCTGTCGATCTCTCGCCGGAATGACCGGCTGCCACCTGCTATCCCCTACTTTAGCTTGATCACCATCTGCTGCCAACCGCTGCTACCTTATCAACATGATGCACGCGACTGTATCTCTTTCTCTTTTTTTTCCAGGGCTCGATGTTCTTTGGTGAGTTTTTCTCCATTTTTTCATCTTCTCCTTTTTTATCTATAAAACCAAAGTAACATCCCTCCAACCTTAAGACTTGTAACAGCTGAAAAAAAAGTAACAACTCTCCAATATTCCTATAATCATGCCTTAATAATGCAAAATCTTATCATATCCTTAACAAAATGCCACTATAAAAACATGTCACACGTAATATGTACAATCTATACTACTTTATAAAGCATTTAACCCATCTATATTTAGAAATCTTAAAAAATAAGTAAAAAAAGATTACTTTATTAGAAAATATGTAAAAACCATTAGGAAATATACATCATACACATTTAAAAGCCTTTAATAGCCAAAACTTGTAACATCCCAAAACATGTAACAACCAATTAAATGGTAAAGCTGTAACGACCCATATACGTTTTTTAATTCAGTCAACTTGTAACTGCTAACATTGATATTGTCATCAATTCAGTTAAATTGTAACTGCTGCATTCATGTGGTCTATTTGTAACGGTCCATTAAACATCATTTAAGTATAAACCACAAACTCAAATACGAGTATAAAAACCTAACACACTAACAAAATTCATTACATCATTTTCATCACTCTATTTTATCTCTCTTAAAAACACAAACACCTTTCTCTTTTTTTATAAAGCATTTAGCCCATCTATTTTTAGAAGTCTTAAAAATTAAGTAAAAAAGATTACTTTATTGGGAAAGATGTAAAACCATTAGGCTAAACGTAGTGGTAACCGCAGAGGACACCGCCACGTCAGCGCCAACTCAGCTTTCTCTCTCCTAGACAACATCTGGAACCCAACACGTCGTGGTGAATCGACACAGGCCACCGTAACAATATTTTTTTTTTTTTAAACATTACATTAATAATTAAACATTACAAACTAAAATACGGAATATAAAAAATACACGAAAGAAAAGACAGAAAAAATAATTACCGGAAGATTAAAAATTCAGTAAATTAGTTGCATTGTTCGATGCCACATGTGTTCACTAGATCGGCTGTAAGATTAGATGAGTTTCTTCGTCGTGTGTTTCTCTGATAACTCGTAGGCCTATCTTGTGCCGATCTTACGGTCATCTTCATGATTGTTGTTCTCCGGATATAAAACTCGGGAGAGATTGCCTTTCCTTTTTCTTTGCGAATCATATTATGTAATATGATGCAAGCGTACATCAAATGCGTAATCCTTTTAAGACTCCTGGACCGTGCAGGAGTTCTTACGATAGCCTATTTTTTTCTTGAGCACGCCAAACGCTCGTTCCACATCTTTTCTTGTTGCTTCATGCGCTTGCTTATATCTTATTCGCTTCACATCATTTGACCCTGGCTGCGAAATAGACTTCATAAGCACATCCCATTCTGGATATATCCCGTCAGTAAAATAATATCCCCATTTATAAGTCACGCCGTTAGCCACGAATGGAACCTCTGGTGCTTTCCCTACTTTAAGATCATTTAAAACAAGGGATTGACGTAAAACGTTAACTGTAGTGTTGATCTGCAACACTCAAAGAAGGCAGTGCCAAAAATCATAAATCTTGTAGGCAACCACTTCTAACACAATGAAGGCTCTGACCCGGATCACCCTATGAATTGAGCACGATATGCTTGTGGACATTGAGCCCACAGCCATTTTGTACAGTCTATGCTGCCTATCATACCAGGAAACCCATGTTTGTTCTCGTAAAAAGCGTAGAGTTTTTCGACGTCAGTTTGCGTAGGCCTTAGAAAAATATCCTGCCATATAAACTCTATAACCCCTTCCGAAATGCATCAAACAAATCACGAGAAGTTTTTTCACGATTTGTAATATTCGTCTAGAGCAATCTGAAACAGCAGCGTATGCCTAGTTGGCGAATCGCCGGATGTTACACTCACTAAGCAGAGATGCCAGTTTTTCCAACAACATCACACCCTTCTTGAAAATAAGGGCAGTTAGCAGACAAATCTCGAACAATGTGGGTGAACAGCGATCGGTTCATTCGGAATCGTTTACGAAATAAATAGGCGTTGTAAAATGGTTTTTTAGCAAAGTAAGCTAGCACTAGACGGTCATGAGCACCGTAACGATCTCTAGGCATATAGCTTCTTTGGTATTTTTGGATTGTAGGAGTAGATGCTTGAATAACCAAAGCAGCGTCTATTAAAAAACCAGAGAGTAAACTCTTCACTTCCGTTTATCCATCGCGTTCATCGAAAAATAAACACTCGGAATTAATTTGAGACATATTGTTTGTAGTGTGTGTTTTTGATAAAAAGTGTATATGTGTGTGAAAATATGAAAGAAGATGTTGGGTTTTATAGAAAATAAAGGGATAAAAAAATTTTATATAGGAAACGGCTTCATTTACTCGATCTTCTACACGACCCAAACAATTGCAAAGGTTGGGGGGACTAGTCTAGTTCGGTCGAGGTAATGGGACGACCGACCTTAGTTGCTTCCACATGGGACGACCGACCGAAGGTCGACCTTACCATTACATTCAGTCAAATATTCATCATACACATTTAAAAGCCTTTAAAAACCTTTAATAGCCAAAACTTATAACACCCCAAAACATGTAACAACCAATTAAATGGTAAAGTTGTAACAGCCCATATACGTTTTTTAAAACAGTCAACGTGTAACTGCTAACATTGATATTGTCATCAATTCAGTCAAATTGTAACTGCTGCATTCATGTGCCATTTGTAACTGTCCATTAAACATCATTTAAGTGTAAACCACAAACTCAAATACGAGTATAAAAATCTAACACACTAACAAAATTCATTATACCATTTTCATCTATCTATTTTATCTCTCTTAAAAACACAAACACCTTTCTCTTTCTTTCTTCAAACTATCAAATTCGGCCGTCTCACATATCAGATTTTGCCGCCACTATTGTTTAGTTCTGTCGTCACATTTGCCAACATCGTGTGCTGTCAGCCGCTACCGCCGTCATTGTCTCCGCCGTCTGCCAAGCTAATGATCATGGCTTTGGAGGAATTATTTCCTTTTTTTTCTTTTCGTTTTACCAAAGCAGAGAGGTATACGGGTACCATAGAAAATGGAGGTTTTTTATTTCGCGGTGACGTCATTTTTTTTTAAAAAGTGATGAAGGTTTTGGAGATGAATGAAGAGGGTTTAAGATGTTTGATTTGGATGATTTTATTAAAATGTTTGATGACATCATGGTTAATTGTTGCAAGGATGATTTCAAGAAATGTTAAGGGCTTACATCGTTGATGTCAAATGCTAAGGTTTGATGGATTTGAATTTTTTAGGGATAGAGTCTTATGAATTAATGATTGATTTGCAAAGCATTCGTGATCATGAATCTAGTAACTTTTGATGAAGTGGCTGAGATTTTTAGTTAGTTTTTTTTCATCATGTTATGTTAGTGATTTGGTGATTGTAGTTTTGAATTGATGATCGATGATGATGATGATAACCCGTTTGGGGTTTTATTTTGTCAAATTGTTAGAATTTTAATATTTGATTTGTGATTATTATGGTGTTTGAAATTGTTCAATTTACTTTACTACTACTTACGTTCTACAGTATTTTTTTTTTCTTTTTATTATGTAGTGATTGTTCACTGTTAAAAATAATTATTGAATCTGTCAAAGTTTATCATTTTCAAATCTTAAAAAAAGAATAAGCAATATCATTAAAAACGTGTAACCACTTAAACCATCATTGTAACGGCCTCCAATAATTATTAAAAACGTGTAACCGCTTAAAATAATTACTATCAATAATGATTATTAAAAATGTGTAACCGCATCCATAATATAAATCCACACAAACCATTTCATATCTTCCACGTACAAATGTTTTTTGTTACAGCAAAAATAGTCTCTTAATATACCTTCGCTTTCACTCCTCAACTCTTACTGATACTTACTGCAGAGTTTCTTTATTTTTTCGTTAGAAAACTCTTAGGTTGTGTTTGGCGAAACGTAGCAGTAGCAGTAGCGGAAAGCAGTAGCAGTAAGCAGCAAGCAGTAGCAGTAAGCAGCAGCAGTTAGCAGTAGCTGTTTGTTAAATAAAAGTGTTTGGTAACGTAGTTGTAGCGGTAATTATAAATGTTAAATGACTAATAAAGACACATACACATTAACATAAAAATTATTTAAATAATTAAAGGGGGGCATATATGTCATTTGAGAGCCAAACGCTAGCGGCTAGATCTAAATGCTTCTTGATGAAGCGTTTTGGATAGGAGCGGTTCCACAAAATTCAACCGCTAGTTGCTCGTTGCCAAACAAGCATTATATTTAAACCGCTAGCCGCTTGTCGCTAGTTGCTCCAAAACGCTCTCAAACGCTTGATACCAAACATACCCGTATAGAATTATGTTGTTATTTCTAGAACATACTTTTATGTGTGGACTACATATATGAAACTCACTAATTTGAAGGTTATCCTAACTAATTTCTAATTTTATCAACAGAAGAAAAAAGGGTCCAACTAATTTCTGATCGCTTATCTTTATTCAAAGCAAAATGACGTTCATAATATCTATATTTTTTGATACAACTTATTGAAATGAAAGTTCTGCATCAATATCAGCCGTTACATCGTTAGGAGGTTATCCTAACAGTAATTTCTAATTTTATCAACACTACAAACCAAACGGCCTCTAAAATTAATAATTAAAATCCACATCCAATTTGTAAAAATAAATATTTATATAATAAATTGAAACCCAAATCCAAATTTATATCCAAATCCTAATCTTAAATCTAAACCCGTCTACAAACCAAACGGCCTGACTAAGGTGGTGTTTATTATTGTAACTTTTTAAAGAGTGACGAATAAGTGTGTCAAAAACTCGACCCGACTCTTATTAAGCCTATTCGGGTCGGGTTGCTTAAGTTAAAAAAAATTATTCGGGTTAACCCGAGTAATCTGAATACTAAATAGGGTCGGGTATCAGGTTGTAAATTTTTTATAACTCGGGTTTGGGTCAACTCGATTGACACAACTATACATTTTTTTTTATTTTTTAATAAATTTTGTAAATATTCTATTAAAACGAGTATAAAAAAACATTTTTATTATATTTTACTTATATTCGGGTTGACCCGAACCCAAACGGACTCGATCCGAGTTGACCCGATCCATTGTTCGAAAAAATCATCGGTGGTAAGCTCATGTGAAGCTGCTCATATATACCACCTAAACTATTGCAACATTATTATATTATATTTCCTATATTAACATTATAATTATAATGTTACTGATCATTTTAGCTTCTTGTTGCAGGTTACAACACTAGCAAAACAATGCTCTGAAACTTGAGGCACTTCACCTTCTGTCAACAATCCTATCTTCAATATATGCTGTATGTAAGCTTTAATATCCTATGAAAAAATATTTTACATATAAAGGCATCAAATTATATTGTATTTCCTATATTAACATTATAATTATAATGTTACTGATCATTTCAAGTCCAGATTCGATTTAGTGGTATATATGTTGAATTGTTTACATATAAGGCATCAAATTAGCGTGATCTCGGTTTGCAGTGTTTGTGCAGTAATTAAGGGCGAAATGTGCATCAAATTCCTACGAAAACTAATGCCGCGTTAATGCATCAATCAGCGTGATCTCCGATTTAACGGTTTGTGCATTAATTATTGTCTAAATGTCATAGTTTTCTAAGAATTTAGGCAAAGTTATAAATTGCATCAAAGTCACCACGATGACCGTTTACACGTGTTTGTGGGCATTAATATAATGGCTAAAAGTGCAAATAGTTATTGTAGGAATTAGGCGAAGTTATAATGGCATCAATCATCGTGATCTGGGTTTACAACGTGACAGCCCTAATCTGTGCACAGTTTTCCTAATATTACATGGGTCAAATGGTCTTCGATGTTTTATTTGTCGAATGAATAATTGTGTAGTAGTACTGTGGCCAGAAGTAATATATTTTGATAGTTTTGATAATAGAAGGCTGAAAGAGATTGTACTCAATTTACATGTTACACTTAAAGAGGCTTTTTTTATCCACCGTTTGTTTTCTATGTGTGACGGGGTTCGAATAATAGTTGTCCTAGATAGAATCATGACTGAATATGCTATTTTGGAAGATATGTGAAAGGGATGATGGGTGTTTAAAATAATTCTCATTAATTTATTGTTAATGGTAACAAATACTTTCGTTTTAACAGCCTTGAGTCCTCGTGATCAAGTCTTTTTAGTAAAAGCAGAGGACACTCAAGTTTTCTTCGTTTATATAGAACAACACATATCAGCAAGATTTTGCAGGTTTTCTGAGTTTCAGGATAAAAAAATTTCTTGTGCTGGTGCATTAATCATAAAACCAGGTAAGTGCATTTTGAATTATTTCTTGGTAGTGAAATTTGGTTATGGGGGTGTTTGGATGTTCGTTTTGAAGGCAATCATGTGATATAAAACCATTAGAATATTGCAATTTCAAAATGCTGTTAAAAACGAATATTGCAATTTCAAATTGTCGTAATAAGATAATCAGTTCCAAATACGCAATATATCTGAAGACATTTTGAATTGACTTCCCAAGATGTACTGGTTTCTTAGGATATGCAAATCTAAAACCTCATATTTCCCAAAATATTGCATAACTTTATTTGCACTTTTTTTTATTTTTCATAGTGATACAAGGGGCTGGTGGCATGCTGATGGTTGACCCGCTTTTCCAGTGTCTACTTGTTAGAAATAAAAAGGTTAATTCTACTCATTTGACGTGTTAGAAATAACAGGTCACCCACCTCGATTTTTTCATAAGTTAACTTTAAGTGTCTGCATTTATCGAGTCTATGGTACAGAAGTTGGACGTCTACAAACAGATTTTACCCGTTATTGGTAAGTTATTTCCATATACTTAAGAAGCTTGTAGCTATGGCTCTCTTTGATCTGATGACTTCTAATTGTAGGTGTGAAATGTAAATTGAATAGCATATTTGTTGTACGATATATCATGGCATAAATTAGATGTAAGCAATGATGTTTTTAGTTTCAAGTTGCATTAAAAAGAGCTCAATGTGTACTTTTAGGCAGTTGTGAAGAGTAGATCAAGGACGTTATGGTTATCAGATTGTCGTAAAAAATTGAGTGCTATTTTCGTCAGGGAGGTCTGGTAGCTCGTGTTTGATTTCAGAAGGCTCGTCGTGTTTGTCTTGTTGTTCAAGTAGCTTGGTTTCAAGCTCGAGAAGCATGGTTTCTAGCTCAAAGAGCATGGTTTCAAGCTCGAGGAGCCGTGAGTTGAGGATAAGTAGCAGGCTTTGTGTGTATATTTGCATAATGTATTACTGTTGTATTTTAGCATATGTAAAGTTGAAATGAAGATCTGAAGTAGAGTACCATCATTCTTTCGTTGTGGATAGGAACTTTAGCTATTTTATATGTTTGGTTGCTATTTATCTGTGATATGTTTCATCAACAATAATAATAAACTAGTCGGATACCCGCGCATAGCGGCGGCAATAAAAATTGCTAACCAAACTCTCCTTGCAATTCCTTACCCGTTTAATGAATTCGTTTCACAACACTTCGAATGTATACGTGTTCGTGTAGTGTTTTTTGTTTTGGGTTTCTCGTAGCTTTCCCGCAATATATTATTAACATTATTATTCTCGCATGTAAAAAGAGATTCGCACTCTCTTACCCATCAAACACTCTCCAAAAGTAAATAATTTTTACGAATCCGGTGTGTATTCAAACTAAGGTTATGGTTGTAAAAAATTTAAATCAAAATAAAATAAACCAACTAAACATGTAAAAAACTTATAATTCATAAAAATATATTAAAATAGATGTTGAAATAAAAAGCGCAAAATTTTTAAAAATATAATGAAATTAGATTATAAAAATAATAAATAGATAAAAAGATATTTCAATTTGAAAATGAGGGTGATTTTTAATTAAAAAGTGACGCATGTCATTATATGATTATATGATGTAGTCCTCTAAAATGAGATGAATGATCAAGATTGCATCTCCTTATCTTAATTTTTAGTGGGACGCACATTATAAATGCTTTATATAATACTAGTTGGATACTAGCGCATAGCGGCGGCGATAAAAATTGTTAACCCAACTCGCTCCGCAATTCCCTACCCGCTTAGAGAATTCGTTTGTTTGGGTTTCCGTAGCTTTCCCGCAACATCATATTTACATTATTCTCGCTTGTATAAAGACTCACACACTCTCTTGCCCATCAAACATTGTCTCCAAAAGTATATATCTTTTACGAATCAAGTTTGTATTCAAATTAAAGTTAAAGTTGTTAAAAAATTCAAAATAAACCCACTAAAAATGTGAAAAGCTAAAAATTTATAAAAATATATAAAAATGGATGTTGAATTAAAGATCACAGAATTTTAGAAAATACGGTGAAATTAGATCATAAAAAAAATAAATAGATAAAAAGATATGTCAAATTGAAAATAAAAGTGATATTTTAATTAAGAAGTGACACATGTCACTCTATGATGTGATTTTCTAAAATAAGATGGATGGTCAAAATTGCACCTCCTTATCTTAATTTTTGATAGGACTCACATTGTAAATGCTTTATATAATAGCATAGAAGAGCGAAATCAGTCGTATGGCAATAAAACAAAACATTTTTAAAGATGGATATTAATGTCACATGGTGAGAGGATCAGAAGGAGGTGGTCGGCACGTGTTCCACGAACGTGTGCGGTTGTGATGTGGAAAAAAGTCGTGGCTTTCTTTTAACGGAAACCGTCAAGAACCATCACATGCTTTGACTGCTTCATGCTCGTTGAAACGTATCCATATTTTATAGTAGTAATTGTTTTTACTTAGGTTGGTCGTTCAATCAGATGAACAATGTTGATTTATAAATAAAGTTGTTAGATTTTAATGTTTGACAACTTACGAAAGTTTAGATATCTATACTATATTAAACATTTGGGACACTTCTATATTTAAAAAGTGTCTAGTTTAACCTTTCAGAGTCAAACTGGTTCAACTTTGATCTTACTTATCTTTGTGTGTCTTATATAATATTTGATGCAAAATATATGAATGGATTGAGTTTTAAGTGTATTTTTTATTGGTATAATTTTCATCAAGTATTATATAATATAAAAGAATATATTTAAGGTCAAAGTTGAATCAGTTTGACTTTGAAAACTCAATTTGGACACTTATTTTGGGGCGGAGGGAGTATAAAATATTTGAGACACTTCTATATTCAAAAAGTCTGAAAATTAAGACTTTAATTTTCTTTTAATGGAAATATCTCGTTTTAACAACAAACACAGAACCTTTTGTAACAACTTTTTGTTAGGTGCAATTTTGACCATCTATCTCATTTTAAATAAACACATCTTAAAGTGACACGTATCACTTCTTAATTAAAAAATCACATTTATTTTTAAATTGAAATATTTTTTTATCTATTTTTTTATGATTTAATTTCACCATATTTTCTAAAATTTTGTGCTCTTTAATTCAACATCAATTTCGATATATTTTTATTAATTTTTAGTTTTTTTATTTTTAATGCTCGCGAAACCGTTGCTTTGCGCGGGCAACGTT
>BQNB010175300.1:0-11956 GCA_026074375.1 Tanacetum coccineum
AATTAAATTTTAAATTATCTACGTGCTCAACATTTTCATTAATTAGGGAGTCATGAGAAATCGTACCTTTGCCTATGATGTTGCCTCGTAAATTGTTTCCGAAAATGGCGTTCCCTCCGTTGAAGCATATTTCATTTGATGCTTGAGCTACAAGACAAGTTTCGTCTTTAGCCTTTTTTTTCTCATCTTCGCCACTATCACTCCATGCTCCTCCAATGAAAGCTTTTTGGTTATAGTTTCTTGACGACTTTGGACATTCTCCGATGAAATGATTTGGATCTCCACATCTAAAGCATTTTCTTTCACTTTTACCATCTTTGTCACTTCTACTTCTTTGAAATGACTTTCTTTCGTCTCGTGGTTGTCTTGCAAATCTTCCTCGTATTTTAAAAAATTTCTTGAATTCTTTTACGGCCATGGCGTATTCTTCGTTTTCACTATCGGAATTCGATCTATCTTCATCACTTGATTCTTTTTTGGCCTTCAAAGCAAGAGATTTATTTTGTTCTCTTTTACCTTTGACCATTTCGGAATCATTTTTAATTATTACTTCATAAACTTTCAAGTTTTCAATAAGTTCATCAAGTGATATAGATGTTAAATCTTTTGATTCTTCAATAGCTGTAACCTTTGCGCGCCATTTTGGATGAAGTGCCCTAAGAAATTTCCTAACATAATTCTTGCTAGAAAAACATTCATCAAGTGCTTTTAGACTACTAATAATAGTGTTAAATCTAGCAAAAGCATTATCTATCTATTCCACTTCCGGAATCGTAAATTGTTCATATTGTTTAACACGAAGATCTATTTTATTATCTTTGACTTGACTATTACCTTGGTGAGTGATTAATAAAGTATCCCAAATTTCTTTTGCGTTTTACACATAAAAATTCTTTTGTATTCTTTACGTGGTAAAGCATTATAAATCACCATTTTAGCTTCATTATTTTTAGCAAGTTTATTTTTAAGATCATCGTTTTGTTTATCAAAAGATACAGTTTCATCCTTTTTAGTTTCGGGATTATATTGAATAGAAGGAAAATCACCATAGGTAATTACATGCCAAAGATCTAGATATTTTGATTTCACATAAGTTTGGAATATATTTTTCTAATAAATAAATCCATCACTTTCAAATAGTGGTGGTCTTTGTATAGATTGCCCTTCTAAAATTTTCCGATTTCATAGATCCATTCAAGTTTTAAAATACAATTTATTTTAAAAGTCTTGTTTGACGTGGCTCTGATACCAATTGTGGAAAACTAGAATGAAGGTTCAATAAATTACCGCTTTTTAAATTAATGTTATGTTTGTTTATAAAAATATAGATTCGACTTTGTGTGATCTCAATATGTGCACAATATGAACAATACAAATATGTAAGTAAATGACAAGTAAATATGAACGACAAGAGATAAGAGTTAGAAATATCAAACCACAACACATGGATTTATAGTGGTTCGATAACGAAGCACCTCTTCGCCCTACTCCACTCCTCGAGCACAAAACTCGAGAGTTTTCTTCACTATGTCAACAAACTCCCTTTAGGGGGAGAAAGTACACAACTTAGCTTACACCAATTTTTGACACTAAGCAAAATGTTGAGTTCTAATCATAGCTAGAACCAATCTATAACAACTAAACACACCACTTCACGCAATTCATAACTTGCTTCACTTATACAAATTTCTCTCTACTTTACAACTTCACTTTGCTACACAACTTCACTTCATCAGACCACTACTTCGATCACTCTATATATCAACTACTTACTAGATCACCCCATCTAACTATACTTACAATGATCACACAATCTATTATTGTACACAAACTACGATACACACTTCACATTTTACACAAATGATTTACAAGATATAAACACACTACAAAACTATACCAACTTACTATAACACTTCTGATTTGATGTAAGAAGTATTCTTCTCATTGCACTTGAGGATCAAGCTTGGATACTTAGTACATGGCTTTATGATTAAATGTCAAAGGGGAAGAAAGGTAAGTATAAAGATTTAGAACTGAAAAAGGTGTGCAAAAGGTGAGAAAAACAGGGAGAATAGTCTAGTATTTAAAGACCAGCTAAGCTGGCTTTTTGTCTAGGCGGTCCCCTTAATTAAGGGGGCCGCCCACGACCAAACGCTTCATTTTGTTCTTTTCTAGGGGATGTGTTTTCTGGAACATTTCTAGGGGGGAATGAAGAGCCGTGTTTAGGTATAAAATTTAAATTCAAAATATTTATTTTGAATAAGACATTTCTTTTAAATCCATAAATGTTTTGTAAAAGTTATAAAAATATTTGTGACATTTTTATAAAAAATGTGAGGCTGAATAAAATTTCCTTTGATCATAAAATGCATTAAGCATATGTTTATTCATACCTTTAAGTGATTAAATTTTCAAAATGAAAATTTACTACTAATTACTTGTTTACAAATAATTTTTCATTAATCGTTTTTACATTTTGTGATTATCAAAACGTAAAGGGATCAAAAAATATTAATAACGTTTTTAGGCATTATTTCTATCAACAAAAACTAAAAGGGGGGTTGATAGTTTACCGCTTTTTAATTTAATGTATAGTTTGTTTATAAAAACTTAGATTCGATTTTATGTGAATTCAATATGTGAACAATATGAACAATATAACTAAATAAACAAGATATGAAATAAATATGCAAGATAAGAGATAAGAGATAAGAGTTAGAGATCAAACCACAACATAAGGATTTATAGTTGTTCGGTAACGAAGCACCTCTTCGCCCTACTCCACTCCCCGAGCACCAAACTCGAGAGTTTTCTTCACATGTCAAGAAGCTCTCTTTAGGCGGAGAAAACCGTACAAAACTAAGCTTACACCAATTTCTGACACAAAGCCAAATGTCGAGTTCTAATCCTGTTTAGACCAATTATATTCTTAACTTTTTATTTTGAGGACTAAAATACTAACCGAACTACTTCACTTCACAACTTCTCCTTACTTCACTACTCACAAACTTCTCTTCACTTCACAACTTCACAACTTCTCTTTCACTTCACTACTTAACTTTACTTCAATACTTCACTATACTTCACAATTTCACTTCACTTCACAACTTCACTACACTTCACTTAGACACAAAAAAATCAACAAAAAAACACCAAAAAAAAAAAAAACAAAAAAAAAATAACAAGATCACCCGTTATATCTAAACTCTTTGACGATCACCATGATCCTAATATACTTCTATGTTCGATCACAAACAATATCAAATACTATACACCCCTCTCGCTATATACACAATGCTGTAAAGATATATATTACAATTGTAACTATGTTACAAGAACACACTAAACTATAATACTTCTTCACTTGATGGTAAGAAGTATTATTCTCTTGCACTTGAGGATCTAAGCTTGGATCACTTAGAAACAAATCTTATGATTTAATGATCATAGGAACGAAAGGAAAGTATAAACTGATTTAGAACAGAAAGAATGTGTGTGCAAAAGGTGAGAAAATCAGTAAGGAAATAGTCTAGTATTTATAGGCAAGTTGTGGAGTGTTTTTGTCTGGCCGGCCCTCTTAGCTCTATGGCCGGCCCCTTATCACTAAGAGGGCCGCCCAAGGCTCAGGACGCTCCTTTTTTGTCTTTTCCAGGGGAGGTGTTTCCTGGAACATTTCTAGCCGTTTTTGGGTAGAAATTTGAATTCAAAATATTTATTTGGAATAAAACATTTCTTTTAAATGTAGAAAATGTTTTGTAAAAGTTATAAAAATGTTTGTAACATTTTATAAAAAATATAAGGTTGAATAAAAATTCCTTTGATCATAAAATGCATTAAGCATTTATTTATTCATACCTTTAAGTGATCAAAATTTTGAAATGAAAATTTACTACTAATTACTTGTTTACGTATAATTTTACATTGAGCGTTTTTACATTTTGTGACTATCAAAACGTAGTAAGATCAAAAAATATTAATAACGTTTTTTAGGGCATTATTTCTATCAACAACCTCCCCCTTTTTGATGATTACAAAATCTAAACTCATTAAATATAAAATAAGAACTTTTAAACAAGTATTTAGTGAGTTTTATTTCCATTTATCCCCCTTTTTGTAGAATCAAAAAGGCTTCGTCAATGATTACGCATAGAATTGACAGAATAAACGCTCCCCCTTGATGTGTGCTCACCCTCGTTTAAGGGAACTAAGGAATCGAACTATGATAACTTCCCCACCCTTCTCTACAAAAACAAGTTAGAAGAACAACAAAGTTTCTAACATATAGCCAAAAGAAAGGGAAATATAACTCAAAAACATATTTGTGCAAAACCATCCATCCAAACATACAGATATTAAGACTTCGAAAGGCAATTAAGGAAAACTATCATTCATAAAATACATAGATTATGTATAGTATAAAACACAATCATTCAAACATGCACTTATCAAACTAAATAATTATGCTTGAAGTATAATTATAAATATATACATGGAAATAGCAATACAAAAGGTCTAAGTTGCTAGATTGCCATACAGAAAACCATTGAATTGTGCAAAAGGAGTGGGTTGGACATTTATTTAAAAGCAAGCATATAACATGCTTAGTTGGTTATTGGTGGAGATTTAGAGCTGAGGTGTTGTTTTAGTGGAGTAGTCTCATTAGACTGAAGTGGTGGTTGTGGACGGTAAGAAGAAATTCAATCCAATTGAGATCTTCACTCAAGGTTAGGAATTGTTTTTGGTTAAAGATGCAACAAGGACAATAGCCAACATGTTGTTCAACTTGGTTTAAGTTGAGAGTGTGAGGCAAGTTTAGAGAATAGGGTGATAAGGGAGTGTTGCGTTAGGAAAGGTGCATAGCTAGAAGGTTTAACAAATCTTAGAGTTGATTAATGTCATCAATGAGCATTTCTCTACTTAGAGATGGAGGTAGTGGAGGTTGAGTTTGGTTGTCACCTTGAGGCGAGGGTAGAGTTTGAGCATGAAGCACACTAGCTATATGTGGATTGATGAGTAAATGAGGAGATGAAGGTTGTGTAAGTTGAGTTTTATTGGCACTTTGTGGTGGAATGAAAGCTTGTCCAACATTAGTGTCACAAGAATCACCAAGTGGAAGTGAGTGAGATTTTAGTAAATATTGGTTTGAGTGAGTAGTAGGAGGATTTTCTTGTGATGGTTCTTAGAGTGGAGATTTTGGTTTGGGCATTGGTGTAGGCAAGTTAACATCAACCTCATTGGATGTGTTACAATAGTTTAACTTCTTTCTCCATACGGGTCTTACGAACATTTTGGCCACCTTTGAAGGTTTGGACATGGGTTTGTGAGGAGATGTCATTGGAGAAGATAAGATGAGTTGTGATGACAAAGATGAGGGTGAGGGTTGATTTATACTATGGAGAAAATGTAGTTAAGGATGGATGGACATTGTTAGAAAACAAAGCCAACAAATGTTGGTGTGTTTTGGGAAATTATAGCTGAGTCTAGATAAAAGAAGGTCAAAAAGCAAAAAGAAACTGTAGAGACTGTGAACTGGATGGTCGGCCCCCTTATCTATGGTCCCCTTATTAATAAGGGGGCCGCCCTTATGAGCTAAGGGGACCGCCCATCTGATACTTTTTAGACGGCCAAAATTTTTATTTTTGCTAAAATTTTGTAAGAAAAGTTTTGTTTTGGTGAGCAATTTTGCAGCAAGTCCTAATTTTTATAACAATCAAGACCATAACATTTAGCAAGCAAGATTATAAACATGCGAAGTCCTAATCAACTAATCAAGGTAATTTACATACATTTAGCAAGCAAGTATATATGATATGCATGCAGAAGGCAAATGAAAATCTATAATGAAGAGCATATTAATTGAAGTATTACCAAATAGTTGTAATGCTCCTAAGATTTCTTAAACAAGAGAAGTAGATCGTAAACACATCAAATGAGACTTGTGTTTTTATTTATAAACCTAGTGTGTGCCTATATGCGACAAATGTGGAGTGACAATTATTTCGACTCTAAGACAAGAAAAACCTATGAAATAATCCAAGTGCTCCTTCACTTAATTTTGCTCAATTAAAAGTGTCAAAAAATATACATTGGATTATATATTCCAGCAACAAGTGTGAGATCATTATGCAAGAATGGAAGATGTTTTTAGCATATTTCTCACAATATATGAAGTTGATTTTCATGAACTTCCTAGTACGTGAGAAGGATTTTGAGTATAGATTGGGTTTATTACTACATTATATTAAGTTGATAAGTTTAAGCCTTGGCAAAAACCGAGGTAACTAATACGTAATTATGTATAAAGATTAATTTTTGAGAAATTCCCAATCTTTGATTTTGTGCAAAATAGAATCCTAGACTCAGATTTAAAGAAAAAAAAAAAACTTTTTACGGGCTGTCAGATGGCCGGTCCCCTTATGTGTATGGCCGGCCCCCTTATCATTAAGGGGGCCGCCCTTTAAGAATTAAGGGGTCCGCCATCTGACGATTTTAGTTTCGTGTGATTTTTCAATTTTGGTATGTTGATTTTAGTTGTAGTTCAATGTTCTTGTTTACTTTTAGGTGGTTTAAGTTCCAAATAGCATTGATAGTGATGTGGATACTTAATAAGTATTTATTCAATGTGTTCCATCATTCCTAGACCTAGACGTAGGTAATTAAAAGGCTCACGTTTAAGGGGTTTAGTTAGAATGTCGGTAATGTTATCTTCCGATGAGACCTTTTCTATGGAAATATTTCCTTTTTGAACATTGTCACAAAGGAAATGGTGGCGAATCTCAATGTGTTTTGTACGAGAGTGTTGTACGAGATTTTTACTTAAGTCTATACATCCTTTGTTATCACACATTATAGGAATGTCATCTAACCTAATGCCATAATCTACGAGAGCTTGTTTCATCCATAGTGCTTGTTGACATGCCTTTCCGGCGCTTACATATTCGGCTTCGGTAGTGGAAATAGCAAGAGTGGTTTGCTTCTTCGAAAACCAAGATGTTAAACAACATCCCATAAACATGCAAATACCACTAGTGATTTTTCTATCCACGTAATCTCTCGTATGATCAGAGTCTGCATATACAATGGTTTCTATGCCAGACCCCTTAGGATACCATAATCCTAAGTGCGTAGTGCCTTTAACGTATCGGAAGATACGTTTAACCGCTTCAAGGTGAGAGGTTTTGGGATCCTCTTGGAAGCGTGCACAAAGGCAAACACTAAACATGATATCGGGCCTACTTGTCGTTAAGTATAATAAACTTCCTATCATACCTCTATATTTGGTATTATCTACGGACTCACCTTCTTCGTCTTTCGTGAGTTTCGTTTCCATAGACATAGGAGTTTTCATTGGCTTAGAGTCTTCTAATCCAAATTTTTTAAGCATTTCTTTTATATATTTTGATTGATTAAAGAATATACCATCTTCTAATTGTTTTATTTGTAAACCTAAAAAAAAATTTAGTTCCCCCATCATCCTTATTTTAAACTCATCGTGCATGATCTTGGCGAAATCATCACACAATTCTTGACAAGTTGAGTCGAATATAATGTCGTCATATATTTGGATAATAATGAGATTGGAGTTTTTCTTTTTAGTAAAGATAGTGTTATCTAGCATTCTTATGGTGTAATCATGTTTAATAAGAAAGGCTTTTAATCTATCGTACCAAGCTTTAGGAGCTTGGTTAAGTCCGTAAAGTGCTTTCTTGAGTCTATAGACATGATTAGGTTTTGCGAAGTCAATGAATCCCAAATGTTGTGCCACGTAAACCTCCTCGTTGATATAACCGTTAAGGAATGCACTCTTTACATCATTGAAAATAATTTGATGTCTAGAGCGCAGGCATAAGCTAATAAATATTCTTTATGGATTTTGTAATCTAAGATATGGGTGCATAGGTTTCATCATAACATTTCCCTTCTGTTGATTTATACCCTTGGCAACTAACTAGCTTTATTTCTAGATACAACTCATTTTTCGTAAGCTTATCATGTATACCATTTAGTTTCCAATAAAGTGGTATATTCTAGGTTAGAGACGAGCAAACGCGTAAAACCCTAAAAATAAATTATGAAATACATAATGTCATACAATGACCTAAAATACGAGGTGTTATAAATTACCCAACTTTTATCTTTTAGCGCCTCATTTATATTTTTACGTTCTATGGTTGAAAGAAAACAAAAGAAATTAGTTTTGTCTTGGGCTTGTGATCTAAGAGTTCTTCAATGGATGACTTTTAGATTCTTTTATGTTTATAATTTCATTATTTTCTAAAGATTTATCTTCGAGATCACTTCCTAAAGGTCTTGTTTTACTAACCTTAATAGCTTCTTCTTAGACTAAATCGTCATCCTCCAAAGGTGTTGTTTTAGATGGGGGAGGAGTTTCATTGAATGTCACATTTAAGGATTCTTCGATTTTCATTGTATGTTTGTTAAGAATTATATAGGCTTTGCTATTTTGAGAGTATCATAAGAAAACACTTTCATACGACTTTCGGTCGAACTTGGTGAGGTAATCTTTTGTATTAAGAATGAAGCATTTACTTCCAAATACTTTGAAATAGTTTAGGTTTGGTTTTCTTCCTCTTAATAACTCGTATGGGGTTTTTCCTAAAATATGTCTAATGGAGATTCTATTTATTATGTAGGTTGATGTATCGACCGCATTACACCAAAATTTTTGTGGAATAGATTGTTCATTTAACATGGTTCTACTCATTTCTTGTAGAGTGCGGTTCTTTCTTTCTACTACCCCATTTGATTGTGGAGTACGAGGAGCGGAGAAATTGTGAGAAATTCCGTTTAACTCACAATAGTTTCCGAATTGTACTTCATTATCAAATTCCCGACCATGATCCGATCTAATTGACACTATGGAACATCCTAATTTATTTTGAATCATTTTACTAAATATTTCAAACTCACCGAATGCTTCGGTTTTATTTTCTAAAAATCTAGTCCATGTATATCGAGAATAGTCATCTACAATTACTAAGGTATAACGATTTCCTCCATAACTCCGTACGACGGATGGGCCAAATAAGTCCATGTGTAATAATTCTAAGCATCTAGTTGTTGATACTATATTTTTGGCTTTGTGACTAGCATGAGCTTGCTTTCCAATTTTGCAAGCGTCACAAAAATGTCGGTCAAATTTAAGCTTAGGTAGATTTCTAACTAATTCCTTAGAAGCCAATGATTGAATTAATTGCATATTTGTGTGACCTAATCTCCTATGCCATAAAGTGGAGTTTTCATCTAAAGTTGCAAGACATATTTTATCTTCCGGTTTATTTCCTAATTTCATCACATATAGACCTCTTTTTCTAATTCCTCTACCTATGACCTTTTCGTCTTTGATTATTTCGCTATCATATTCGGTAAATACTACTTTGCATTTATTATCACATATTTGACCAATACTAAGCAAATTAAATTTTAAATTATCTACGTGCTCAACATTTTCAATAATTAGGGAGTCATGAGAAATCGTACCTTTGCCTATGATGTTGCCTCGTAAATTGCTTCCGAAAATGACGTTCCCTCCGTTGTACGCTTTGTATGTAGAAAACAACTTTCGGTTACCCGTCATATGCTTCGAGCATCCACTATCTTTAATCCATTCGTCGGGCTCTAAGTTTATTCCTAAGCATATTTCATTTGATGCTTGAGCTACAAGACAAGTTTCGTCTTTAGCCTTTTCTTCCTCATCTTCGCCACTATCACTCCATGCTCCTCCAATGAAAGCTTTTTGATTATTGCTTCTTGACGACTTTGGACATTCTCTGATGAAATGATTTGGATCTCCACATCTAAAGCATTTTCTTTCACTTTTATCATCTTTGTTACTTCTACTTCTTTGAAATGACTTTCTTTCGTCTCGTGGTTGTCTTGTAAATCTTCCTCGTCTTTTGAAAAATTTCTTGAATTCTTTTACGGCCATGGCGTATTCTTCGTCTTCACTATCGGAATTCGAGCTATCTTCATCACTTGATTCCTTTTTGGCCTTCAAAGCAAGAGATCTATTTTGTTCTCTTTGACTTGACTATTACCTTGGTGAGTGATTAATAAAGTATCCCAAATTTCTTTTGCGGTTTTACACATAAAAATTCTTTCATATTCTTTACGTGGTAAAGCATTATAAATTACCATTTTAGCTTCATTATTTTTTGCAAGTTTCTTTTTAAGATCATCGTTTTGTTTATCAAATGGTACAATTTCATCCTTTTTAGTTTCGGGATTATTTTGAATAGGAGGAAAATCACCAAAGGTAATGACATGCCAAAGATCTAGATCTTTTGATTTCACATAAGTTTCGAATCTATTTTTCCAATAAATAAATCCATCACTTTCAAATAGTGGTGGTCTTTGCATAGATTGCCCTTCTAAATATTTTTCCGATTCCATAGATCGATTCAAGTTTTAAAATACAGTTTATTTTAAAATTCTTGTTTGACGTGGCTCTGATACCAATTGTGGAAAACTAGAAGGGGGGTTGAATAGTTTACCGCTTTTTTAATTAATGTTATGTTTGTTTATAAAAACTTAGATTCGACTTTATGTGAATTCACAATGTCCACAATATAGACAATTTAACTAATCAAGTAAGTAATGATAAGATGTAAATAAATGTGCAAGATAAGAGATAAGAGAAGGAAAGATCAAACCACAACACGAGGATTTATAGTGGTTCGGTAATGAAGCACCTCTTCGCCCTACTCCACTCCCCGAGCACCAAACTCGAGAGTTTTCTTCACTACGTCAACAAGCTCCCTTTAGGCGGAGAAAACCGTACACAACTTAGCTTACACCAATTTCTGACACTAAGCTAAATGTCGAGTTCTAATCCTAGCTAGAACCAATCTATCACAACACAACACACCACTACACGACAACTCACAACTTGGGTTCACTACACAACTTCTCTCGACTTCACAACTTCTCTTCACTTCACAACTTTACTTTGCTTCACACCTTCACTTCACCAAGACACTACTACGATCACACAAATCTATCACTACTTACTAAGATCACCCCGATCTAGCTATACTTACAATGATCACAACAATCTACTTATTGTACACAACTACGATACACACCTTCACAATATACACAAATGATTTACAAGATATGATACAATTGCAACAAGGTTGCAAGGACACACACTAATCTATAATACTTCTTCACTTGATAATAGGGAGTATTCTTCTCTTGCACTTGAGGATCAAAGTTTGGATCACTTGAAAACAAGGCTTTATGATTTAATGATCAAAGAAAAGAAAGGAAAGTATAAACTGATTTAGAACATAAAGAAAGTGTGTGCAAAATGTGAGAAAATCAGTGGGGAATAGTCCAGTATTTATAGGCAAGCTGTGACAAAAAAACACGTGGCTGGTCCCCTTAATTAGGGTGTCGGTCCCCTTAAAATTAAGAGGGCCGCCCGTTATAATTAAGGGGGGCGCCCATGCATGACGCTCCCTTTTTTGTCTTTTCTGGGAGAGGTATTTTCTGGATCATTTCTAGCCGTTTTTGGGTAGAAAATTTGAATTCAAAATATTTATTTGAATAAAACATTTCTTTTAAATCTAAAAATATTTTGTAAAAGATATAAAAATGTTTGTGTCATTTTTATAAAAATTGTGAGTTTAAATAAAAAATACTTTGATCATAAACTACATTAAGTATTTGTTTATTCATACCTTTAAGTGATTCAATTTTCGAAATAAAAATTTACTACTAATTACTTGTTTATAATTAATTTTTCATTAATTGTTTTTACATTTTGTGATTATTAAAACGTAGAGAGATCGAAAAATATTAACAATATTTGTAGGCATTATTTCTATCAACGTGGAGTACTCTCAGGTAGTGATGTGGGTGGTGTTACGGTGAGGGGTGACTCAGGTGTCTCGGTCTTAACAGGGTCATCGAAAGGCTCGGACTCAGTGTC
>BQNB010175301.1:0-13175 GCA_026074375.1 Tanacetum coccineum
CACAAAGGCAAACATTAAACATGATCAAGTGAAGTAATGGGTGAGAGTGAGAGGGTTATTTCCATTGAGTTGGGTGCTTGAGTTAGAGGTAGTGGAGGAACTCTAGGAGGAGGTGACAATGAAGGGTTTAGGTAGCCATTTGTGGAAGGAGATGATGAAAGAGTTGGTGATTTTGGTGTGTAGTCAATTGAAGAGGATGAGGTGTCTTTGGTAGATGGAGTTTTATAGGGTGCATTAGGAGCACTAGGAGATGATTCTTGAAGCTTGGGTGATGGGGTTATAGTGTCTTCATTTGTCAAGTCAATGAAGAGTTGTTTTGGTGGTATGATGGTAAATTTTGGTTTCTTTGATGGTTTGGAAATGGAAGCTTTTTGATGAAGCCACGGAGGTTAATAATGGTTAGTGTATGATATTGTGGTAGATGAGAGATCGGAATGGAGTTGACACTTCAACAAGGCGATTTTGATAGACGTAGTTTAGGCGAGCGTCGAGGTGGAAGGGAGTTTGTTTCATCCATAGTGGTTTAAGAATTTTCCGATGCAAAACTAATCCTACTTCTATGTTAATTATTATCCACTAACTCACTTTTCTTCGTCTACGTGAGTTCGTGGCCATAGAAGATTTCCATTTCATAGTGTTTCATGGATAATCCATGTGAAAGGATGGTTCCTAATGAGCAAATTCTTTTAAAACTAGAAAGCTAACAAATGGAATTTATGGTGACTATCATATTTCCTAACTATCACTAATACTAAGTATATCATATACCAATTTATAATTTACGTAATTTGAGAGTGAGACGTACCTTAGCCTTCAAAAGAAATTACTTTAAAATCTTAATGGTAGCAAGCTTTAAGGATGAGGATTTATGGAAATCCTATATGAGTTCTTCAATTTGTTTGACAAAAGCCAAAGGATGCTTGTAGATGATTAACCTCGGAAGATATGATGATTTAGCCATTTGGTCCCCATCGTTTCATGGGTCCGAAGTTATTGTTTCTGAACATGTTTTGCATTTGATTCGGACACATGCACGGTGAACATCTTCCACATTGATCAAATCTTGGTTGGTGTGGATGATTCCACATTGTGTGATTAGTGTTAGAGTAATTTAGTCTACCTTGGTTTCGCGTAGGTTGAGGTGTTTTGGAACGAGGATGAAAGTTTTCCTTTCTTCTCGGAAGAGGTGTTTTAGACCTCATTGTGGGTTTAGTAAATCCGACTCCGGGATTTAAGGAAGGTTTGTAAAAATGTTTTACCTCATCATCAATTGCAATAGGAATTTTAGTATTGTTTATAAGTATAAATTTTGGTTTTGAGTTTGGGTTTGATTCTATCAATTTTTCTTTTGACTCGACTTCTTGAGCTCTTACAAAATTTACTTGTTTGGTTTCGCTAGGTGACCCTTTGGTAAAATTAAATCCTAAACCGGATTTATCTCCGGAAGGTTTTTGAGAACTTATTATTTTCTTAAGTGAGTGACTACTATCATTAAATTGATTTAGCCTAGATATTTCTTTTCTAAGCTTCTCATTTTCAAACTTAAGGTCTTGACATAATTTGCATTCTTCATTTACTTCCTTACCTTTTTCTAACCTAGATAATTTATCTTTTAATTCTAGTGCTTCATTCTCTAATTCTATTTTAGCTTGTTTTAGAGTTTTATTTTTAGCCATGACTTTTAGTCCTATTTTGCATAGTCTACTATATTCACTATCTAAGTCATTTTCGTCTAATGATGATTGGTCATCACTAAAGTATTCGGTTTCGGAAAGTACCTCATTAGAAGCTTTAGCCATAAGACACTTTTCGTCCTTTGTCTTCTCCTCTTCATCTTCGTCGCTATCACTCCAAGATCCTCCAACAAACGCCTTTTGATTTTGATATTTTGATAGTTTCGGACATTCTCCGATGAGATGATTTGGATCTCCACACTTAAAGCATTTTCTTTCGCCTTTGCCATTTTTGTCGTCTTTATTTCTTTGGAATGATTTTCTTTCTTCATGTGGTTGTCTTACGAATCGTCCTCGTCTTTTGAAGAATTTCTTGAAGTCTCTTACGGCCATGGCGTATTCTTCATCTTCACTATCGGAGGTTGAGCTATCATCATCACTAGATTCCTTTCTAGCTTTCAAGGCAATAGATCTACTTTGTTCTCTTTTGCTTTTGACGGTTTTGTCAGAAATATTCCTTAATTACTTCTCATAAACTTTCAAATTTTCCAATGTGTTCGTCAAGTGATTGAGTCAGTTAGATTTTGATTCTTTAATTGCCGTGACTTTTGCGCGCACAAAAATTTTGGATGTAAGCCTAAGAAATTCCTAACACAATTCTTGCTAGAAAAACCTTCATCAAGTGCTTTTAGACTAGTAATAAGAGTGTTAAATTTAGCAATGCATTATCTATTGATTCTTCTTCCGGAATTATAAATTGTTCATATTGTTGACAAGAAGATCTATTTTGTTAGCTTGACTTGATTATTCCTTGTGGAGTGAATAACAAAAAGTATCCCAAATTTCTTTTGCGGGTTTGAACACATAAAATTCTTTATAGTTTTACGTGGTATAAGCATTATAATTTTACCTTTTTGGCCTCTTTGTTTTTTAGCAAGTTTTTTTTTAAGATCATCGTTTTGTTTATGAAATGGTACAATTTCATCATTTTTTGTTTAGGGATTATTATGGATAGGAGGATAAATCTCCATCGGTAATATCATGCCAGATCTAGATTCTTTTGTCTTCACAAATAAGGTTTCGAATCTATTTTCCAAATAAATAAATCCATCACTTTCAATAGTGGTGGTCTTTGCATAGATTGCCTTTTAAATATTTTTGACTCCAAGATCGATTCAAGTTTTACAAATAAATTTATTAAAAATTCTTGTTTTAACGTGGCTCTTGATACCAATTTGTGGAAAAAACTAGAAGGGGGATGGTGTTTACCCTTTTATTTTATAGTTTATGTTTGTTTGTAAAACTTAGATTTGACTTTTTGTGAATCAATGGGGTAGGCGGGGGATTAGCACATTATGAACTAATATAAGTATATGAATGATAAAGTACAGACAAGAGATAAGAGTAAGAAACAAGTCTAAACACCACGCGAGGATTTATAATGGTTTGGTAACGAAGCACCTCTTCGCCCTACTCCCTCCCGAGCACCTAACTCGAGAGTTTTCTTCCTATGTCAACAAACTCACTTATTGCAGGAGAAAAACCGTACACAACGTTGCTTACACGATTTCGACACAAAAGCTAAATGTGAGTTCTTTATTAGCTAGAACCAATCTATCACAACACAACTTCACGACTTGTTCACGACCTCACAACTCACGACTTGTTCACGCTTCACAACTTCACTACTTGTTCAAGACTTCACAAATTCCACGAGTTCTTCACAACTTCAGAGGACTTCTTCACAACTTAACTTCAATACAATACTTATTATCACTACTATCCAAACATACTTGGTAAGATCACACACGATCTTATTATATTACAAGTTCGCCAGATCAAGCTACTAACACACAATACAAGATATACAATTGATTTACATATGTGATTGGATGCAACAAGATTGCAATATACAGTGAGGCGTCTATAGGCTTTAACCATAGAAAATCTTCTTTACTTCATGATGAAAGATATTATTATCTTGGCAACTTGAGGGGAATTGAGCTTGGATCACTTGGAAACAAAGCTTTATGATTTATATGATCAAAGGATTTTAGATAGAGGTATGTGGGCTGTTTTGAGCAAGGAAAGAAGAAAGAAGAAAAAGAATGAAGTGAAAGTGTGAAAAAATTATGGGGAAAAGTCCTAGTATTTATATGGCACAAACTATACTGGGAGGGTCTACCTAGGGCGGTCCCCTTATTTCTAAGGGAGGCGCCCTTGACTGGGCCTTCCCTCCAGTTTGTCTTTTGTGCTAGGGGGATTTTACTGGAGCTTTTCTAGCCGTTATTAGGTCTGAAAATTGTGGAATTTCAAAATGTTTATTTTGAATAAAACATTTCTTTTAATTGTAGAAAAATGTATTGTATATGTTATTTATAAAATGTTTACAACATTTATAAAAAAAAAAGTGAGAGGGTTGAATAAAACTTTCCTTTGATCAATATAAGCATTAAGCATTTTTATTATAACTTTAAGTGATGTATTTATTGAAATGAGAATTTACTTCTATTAATTGTTTACGTTTAATTTTACGTTGATCGTTTTTTTATTTTGTGATTATCAAAACGTAACGATGTGAAAAAAATTTAGTAATGTTTTTAGCATTATGTTTTATAACATCCTGAGTTCTATCAGTATTTTGTTATCTAAGTTTAAACCTTAAAACTAATGCAAAAGGGGGGTTTAGCCTGAGAGATGGCTACGGTTATTATGTATCTATACCTAAGGTTTTTGATGGACAAGGTTAAGCATATAAACACTCACCAGAGACAACATAAAAGACGATAGAGAAGCGGTCATGAACTAATGTGAGGAAAAACGTATCAACCATGAATTAATCGATTAAAATGCAAGGTTTGTTTATTTTAGTGCAATGATTGTCTTTATATACGAAGGGCATATCATTCCTAAACTTAGGCGGTACTTCTTCCTAAGACCTAGACACGCTAATTCTGTCATAATTAGACGCATCCGCATAAAGCTTCCTTATGTTGATTATAATCTATCATATGATCTAAGTAATGGTGCTCTTACTAAACCCTAAGTCTCATCGAGACTTTATCCCACTTACATGCTTATTGACTCTTTATTATACTAGTAGTCCACTGTCCCAGATAGTCCTTACTAATGGAAATAAGATCTTACTCGTGGATACCAGTCACCTTTGGGGTAACTAAGCTTCATAAAACTAAAAGCAGGGATATGTCAATATTTGTGATCCTGTGATTCTAGATATATAAATTGCAATATGGAGAGCTATCCCGGACTCTAAGCCTACGCCCAAACAACACCGAAGTTGCAGCGCATTAAATATGTAGGACTAGACCCAGTTGAATAATAGGTCGCATACTTAAGCACGTAAACAAAAGTAAATTGATAAACAAAAAACAACAATCAACGTTAAATAAAGCAAATCGATATAAACAAACCAAACATTAGATCTTCATAAACATGGCTGATACCTAAAGGTATCAGCTGATAGTCATTGTAAAAATACACACGGTTTGATATATGAACGATTAAAGTAAAGAAACCTTGATCGAACGCGTATTCAGTTGCACGAAGATTACAAGAGTTTTCCTATGATCTTGAGGCTCTTTTCTGACCTTCTATGCTCTTCTAATCGTCTCTTGGTCGACTTAGTGGTTTAGGGATTCACTTGCATGATTAAAATTGAGTTTAGGGTCGTCTGTATATATAGGTCTGGTAGTCGGTTCGATACGCCGTATCTATCCATGTGGGATACGGCGTATTAGGTATTTCTTGGAGTAAGGACCACGTTTGATATCTTCTAGAATATTTTATTACTATATTGTGAATATGGTATGCGTTTAATTACACATACCTTTTTCCATTAAAAATGAGCTAAAATGACCAAAAACGTACCAAAAATACCTTGTATTTGTATGTTTTGCATTTATATTGTGCAAGTAACGGATATCTAAGAAAAAGTCAAAAACGAAGCCAAAACGACAAAACCAAGCACGAGAACGAAAAGAGCGTGAAGCAAAAGTCAAGTCAAAGCCAAAGTCAGCAAAATTCAAAGTCAACTCTGAGAAGTCAACAGTCAAATTCGATGCCGAAAATGAAGAAACACTTAATGGGCCACACATACCCATCTAATGGGCCGGGTCAGCCCATTAAGGTGTTATACGAAGATTTCTAAGCCCAAAAATATACCAAGCCCATCACCCCCTTTATTAAAAACCAAACGAGCCCAATGTTAAACCCACGGCCTAAATTCAAAACAAAACAAACCTGGCCTAACCCTTATATCCCCTTAAAAGCTGTTAGACCCTTATACCATTTATCCCTTTACACCATTAGTCCAAAAGGACTAACGGTGCAACACTTACAAAACTACAAGGACCTACTATGAAGGAAACAAGGATGAATCATGCAATATATGTATATACCTTCAGGGACCAAAACTGCCATTTCCCAAACCCATACTTGTTAATATCAAAACACTGTTTCTCTTCAACCTTTCCGCCAAAACCCATTATCTGCACTATTACTCACTTGGGCCTTACTATCACCCTTGATCCCCACCACCACAACCTGCCAAAACTTTAACCCCACACCACATACAACAAAGACACCTTGGCAATCTTGCAAACCCTCATTGGGCATCAATGGCTGTGATTCTAAGACTTGGGCTCAAAGAAAAATTAAAGGTCAAGATTAAGTCTTTGGTTCCTCTCACGACAAAAACACAACAAACACAAAGCAAAGAAGCTTGGACAGCTTATAAAAGGAGAAAGAAGACAAAAAATGAAGAGTAACCAGGAGTAGAATATAATTTATTTTTAATGTTGTAACTTAATGTTTTTATGTTTTTTCTGTAATTTAAGTTTTCAAGCCTTGTAAATTTTTTATGTTTAATGAAAATTCAAGTTTATTGGTTTATGCAAATCTGTTTGTTTCACTTAAGCTTTTACCTGTTCACAAAGTCATTCTGATAAGCTCTCACAAGCTCATACCACTAGTTTTCTTATCAAATCTTTTACAAAAGATTTTTATAAGTTCACTGTTTCATTAAGAAGGGAATGGGTATTATGTTTGCAGCTTATTGGATGAATAAGCAATTTTAGATGGCTTATTGGGTTTAGAGCTTATGGAAGCACTTAGGTTGGAATAGGAGAGGGTTTTTGGTTTAAATCAGTCTCAAAAAGCTTAGGACCTCTTGTAAGTGTTCTTTTAAATTTTTTCTTATTTTACTGTTCATTAGCTTATTAATTGCTTATCATTGCTTTTTCTTGCTTATTTCTGTGTTTTATGCTTATATGTGTTTGTTTATTGCTTTTGTGTGCTTTGTTTAAGTTTTTACTTTAAAACTGTCATTTTTCCCTTTTACTGCTTATTTCTAGTTTGCTTATTTAATTGCCTTTTAATGTGTCTTTTATGCTTATCTCTGCTTAACTTTGCTTGATTAACATTTCTTTTCAAAACCTTTTTCTTAACTCACCCTTTATCAGCTTTAAAATTTGATTTTTAAACCTTAAAGGGGTGTTTGGGTCAAGACTTTAAAATGGGTCAAATGAAGTAAAAACAGGTCTTTGGGTCTCAAGCCAAATTTCATAAGATCTAATTAAGTGTAAACACTAGTTTTTATAAGTTTAAAATTAGTATTGTTAAGTTTTCAAGTTAGATTATCAAAATCCTAGTTTGCTATTTTAAAGGTATTTGAAATTGCTTATTTATACTCTCTTGCTTAAAAGTTATTTTTAGTTTTCATTTCATGCTTGTTTATAGCCTATAATGCAGCAGATTAAATAATGTTTTTGGCCATTGTGTCTTGCCTATCTCTGTCCAAATGTCTATGTTTCAGTTTCATAGTTTTAAAACTCCTCTTTTCAATAACTAATTTAGGTTATATGATAAGCTAGATTTAAGGAATGAAATTTGTTAACATAAGCTCATTAGGCATCCATCTCAAGCTGTTTTAGCCTATTTTTGGTTTTACTAATCCTTTTTCTTGCTTTATTTTTAAGGTTGCAAGATGTTCGCTAAAATACACATCATTTTCTACAATTCCCGTAAGAAACACTATAAAAGGACTAAAAATACTAAATTATGCTTAATTTTATTGCAAATATTTTTGTTTGGTATTTTTATGTCTTGCAGGTAAAAGGATTGTAAACGGTGCAAAAACAGGATTTATCGGGCTCAATTTGATCAAAGTTAATTATTACTCAAAGCTAAGACGAAGTCGTTAATATTTCTCGAGCATGCCATTGGAAAGAGCACTAGAAGACGAGCCCAACGGTGCCTTCAGATTTTATGGGGCCAGCCCGTAACCCATTTAATGGGTCGGACCAGCCCAAGCCCAAATTAAAGCCAACAATATTAAAAAGCCATGTCAAATTGTAAAGAATCATAATTCAGATATATATTAAAAGTGAAGTCACAGGCACGTGATGGCAAATTAATTCCAATATCTCCATGTGCGGGCGCACTAAGGCATAGGAAGGGCGAGTAAAAAGTCGACACGTGGCGGTGCTATTTATATATTTCAATTCATTCTTCAGTGTATGAAAGTGAATTTGATCCATCGGACACAAGTCTCGCGTTGAAATGAAGCATACAAAAAGGCCACGTGGCTCTAGCTTAGCGGTTGGATCTATTCTACAAAGTTGGTGATCCGTGGGAACACGAGTACAGGCCAATGATTGGTCAAATTATTATCCAATCATTGGATACAAGTTACAAAATCACCCCTCTTGGCTATAAAAGAGCAACCCGCTCCCCTCATAGAGGGAGTTAGTGAGTTATATTTTTTTTACTTTTTAGTGTTTAGTTTTTTCTTATTTAATTTTTGTATTAGCTTATTTCAAATTTCCAGATTAGTGTTTATTTTTAGCTTATTTGTTCCAGCTTATTTTAAGATTATTGTAATGAGATTTGTTCTAGCTTAATGAAGTTTGTGTTTAAAAAGTGCTTAATATTTCGGCTTAATTTCTTTTCCTCTTCGATTTTTCGAGTATAAGCTTATCATAGGGCTTATTTCTTGGCTTATTGACTGAGCTTGTTTCCAAATAAGTTGTAAAATCAATAAGCTATTTCCTAGTTTATGGGTTTCGTGTACTTATTTATTAAAGCTCAACCGGTTAAGCCTATTAATAAGCTTAGTGGACTTAGCTTATTTTCGAACCTAGTTCTCTCCTAGAGCTTATTTTCGCTTCATTGGATAAGTTTCTTATAGCTTATGCGATTTATTATTAAGCTTATATCAAGTCGAAATAAGCAACTGTTTATCTTCGGATTTAGTTCTTCTCATTTAGTCGCTAAATAAGCTTTCTAAGTGATCTCTCGATTTGATTAGTAGTAGTTATAGAATTCATTTTTTGCTTACTTTTAGTGTTTATTTGGTTTGCCTAGATCTAGTCGTGCTTTGATTACTTGATAGAGTTATTTTTGCTTCTTAGTTGCTAATAGAATAAGCTACATCATAAATTTAGTTGTTGTTATAGTACTTAAGCTAGTTCGGTTGTATCGTGTTTCGCTTGAAAATCGTCTAGAATTGCTAGTAATCATGCCTGCACTTGGATTAATAAAACATGGGTTTTCTTTTGTTCGGTTTGTAGCATTTCCTTTAGGCTTTTGTTATAATTAGTTTGGGCCTTGTATTGAACTTATATCTAAACTTCAATGTGGGTTTTCGTTTGGATTACCATTTAAATGGGCCAATCGTTTAGTTTAAAATGAAATCAGTAAACAACTTAGTGAAAGAGAAATGTATTCTTGTGTTAACAGTTTGATTTTCTGTTTTGATTTTTTTTGGTATCGGTCAACTCACGAGGCGTGGAGCTTAAGGGTTTATTTAGCTAGACCGACTTTGATTAGTTGTTTTAGTTAAATAAATCGGGTGGAATTCGTTTACTTGCGGGTCTCCAATTCGGTTCCATTTTCTAATCCCTTTTTCAATATTTAACATAGTTGTTAGAGCTTCGTGGGAAGCATTAGGATGTTCTTAAACTGATTTGGGAGTTTAAAATCTTAACAAGAGCTGTGGACTACTTTTCAAACCAATATTTATGCATTTGCTTGTAATTTGCTTAAATTGTTCTAAAGCTGTGTTTTTAATGCTTTTTAGATGTTAATTATTGCTATTTGATCTTATTTTATGAATTGCATAAGCTGTTTTAGCCTTAAAATGAGTTTTGAGAATTTAAAGGGATGTTTGGGACAAGGATGTAAAATGGGTCAAATGAGGTAAATCCGAGGTCTATAGGCCATTAAGTCAGTTTTAATAAGCTATAAGTAAGCCTAAAATCAAGTTTTAAGAAGCTTAAATAAGGATTTGATAAATTTAGGAGATTATTTCTTCAAAATTCCAAGTTTGCTGTCCATAAGTGCTCCATACTGCTTCATTGATGCATTTCTTAAAAAGTCTACTTGAGTTGTAGTTTTAATGGTCACAATGAGTTTTATAAGTTTCATTATGCATTTGTTTTGAAGTTTATAGTCTTAAAATTACCTTATAAGCATTTTTAATGAAAATCAGTCAAGTAGTATAGTTTTTAAAAGATAGGATTTCCAGTTCATTAGAGGATAGATTTTAGCTTCTCTTAGATTAATTTTAGTTGAATTCAGCTTATTCTAGCTTATTTTAAATCTGTTTTAAGTTCTCTTTGGTCATAAGTGTTCTTAAGTTTTAAAAGCATTAGGATGCATATTCATAAAAAAGACTAAAAACAGCCTGAACTGCCATTTTCTTTAGCCTTTTTCAAAGCTTATTTGTTTTTCAATATACTTTTTCTTTACTGATTATTATAGCTTATTGTATAAGCTTGATTGCCCATTAGGTCATTTAGCCATAAGGATAGCTTATGGCCCTTAAAAAGTAGCTTAAAAAGAGCTTCTTAGGATGTTTTCACTATCTTTTTGTCCAAATGGCTTATTTGCTTTTTAAAGTTTTTCCAGCTTATTTGTTATCTTATTTTTGATACTTTATGCTTATTAGGTTTAGGGTTAAGTTTGTTTTCAGCTTATTTGCAATTCTTAGTGCTTATTGAGTCTTAAAAAGCCCTTTTAAAAATCTGAATTTCTGTTTTAAGTGTCAAGCCATCTTAAGTACTTTAGATGCTTTTCAGCTTAATATTTTAACTTATTTCCTGTACATTTGCTTATTAGGACTTGATAAGTATTAGAGTTTAGCTTATTTGCTTCTTATTTGCTTTTTGAGTTTTAAAAATCCAAAACAGTTTAGCCACTTAGTCATGTAGGTAGTTTAAGCAATATGTTATTTGTTATTAGCTTATTTGTAAGTTGTGTCAAAAGTGTCTTTTTTAAAGTTGCTTATTTAGCTTATATAAAGCTTTTTCATAAAAAAATTGCAAAAATAAAAACGTGGGAAATTAGGAAGTCTAGGGTGAGCAAGACTCGAACCCTGGACCTCACCAACCTCAACCACGCTTTTAACACAACACTCACTACCACCAACACCAGTAGGGCTATCTGGTGGTAGTTTTCAAAATTTAATATATGACCTCTCTTTAGCCTTTTAGCTTATCCAGCTTATTTGGCTTAATTTCAGCTTATTTTGATAAGCTTCTTTTCTCATTTTATTTTCCCTAGGACCAGCACTGTTTAAAGTATTTTTCATGATTTTTTCAGATTTTTCCAAATTCATTTAGTATTTTTAATATTTAATTTAGATAAAAACTGTTTTTAATTCATAATAAATTAAATAAATGTCAAAAAAATATAATTCTTTTTTTTAAATTTTGTTTTATCATTTAGGACTTAGAAAAATTAAATTTTCTTTCATAGGGTTAAATTTGTAGAATTTGATTTTTTAAAGAACGGGGATTTGGGGTCCCGGTTAATTCTGTTTTTCTTTCTTTTCCCTTCCCATTCCTCCCTTCGTTTTTTAGGGTTTTTAGCTATTCATAACACTTTTGTTTTTTAGTGTGCCTTACTTATTTTTCTCGTAGAATTTAGAAAACCAATCAAAATCTTTGTTATTCAAACATCAAATATCAAACCGATTTTCGACTCTCCATTGCATTCCTCGTACGGAAGAACGACCCGGGAATATCATACTACTCGGACTCATTGATTTTTTTTCTTTAAACCTTTTCAAGGGTCACTTGATTTGGTTTGGTTAATATAAGTAGTATATTATATATATTATTTATATATATATATATATATATATATATATATATATATATATATATATATATATATATATAATATATATATATATAATAATATATTTAAATATACCTAAAGCGCGAAATCAATTTTTGGCGCCGTTTGCCAATGGAGGATGTAAGCGATTGTGACTTTCAATAAACGTTTGACAATTAGTGCTTTGAAGATCCTTCCTCGTGAAGTTATTTGTTTTATTTGTGAATATATATAAAAAATACAAAAATATTTTTCATTTTCTTTTATAAGATAAAAACAAGAAAAATCAAAAAATATAAAAACATTGTATTTAATAAAGAATAAAAACCATCATCAATATAATGCTCTCAACTTGAGCATTATCATAATAAGTTCCCAAACAAAAGATTTAAAACTTGCCTTTGTGTCACTTGTGAAGTACGGCTCACCTTTAAGTGATTAACAAACTATAAGAGGGATATAAGGAGGGTTGTTTCGAGGAACTACGACCCGAAAGGAGATGGTTTTTAATAGCTTCGCGCTTTCCCGCTCCTTCGCTCCTTTGTGCGTTTTTCTTTTAGAGAGTTACCGTAAAGTAAGTTGATTATTGGTTTAAGTTATTAGTTCTCATTTTGTCCTATAATAAAATATGTTGTTTAAAAAACTCGAAAAACCAAAAATAATCTCCTTTAACCTATTTGCCATTTAATTCTTCTTCTTATCCCTCCATATTGTTTAATTCTTATGGCGTCACTCGATTATCGTTTGAATCCTATTTACACGATTAAAGAGTGTTCGTCTTGTGGATCTTTGTATAATAAAGAATGTTGTTGTTCGAATATGAGTTCCATTGGCAAATTGGTTCATGATTCTAATAAAGTTCTCGACTCACCACCACATCACCACACGTTTTCGTCCAACCAACGTCATTTCTTTCATTGTAAAGATGTGTTAGGAGATGGTGAATTTTGTCAACGATGTACTTACATGAGGTGTGGAAGTGGTCTTAGCAAAGGACTTTGTTTGATTTGTGCTTCAAGATATGGAAATAATTCGAATCTGAATTCTTTAAATGATTCTCCTAACGTTTTCAACCCACCTTCACAACCCCCGACGTATTCTTGTGAGTTTTGTGGGAACGATGCTCATTATGGTTATGATTGTCCACTTTAAGTTTCGTTTATCTATAATCCAGAACCGTGTTACAATCAAGACTTTAATTTCCCACATAAAATTTTCAAAGTTTTCAACAACAATAACTTAGTTGTGAAAATTGCGCTTGTACTCCTGAGACTTTCCAATGTCAGAAGATTCTCATTTGCTATGATGATGACGACGACGAGTATTCTTTTGCTACACAAGAATATCTCAAGAAATTCTCCT
>BQNB010175302.1:2429-13175 GCA_026074375.1 Tanacetum coccineum
GGGAATAATGCCGACTGAGATGGAGCTAACACTGGAACAAACCCAACAAGGTGTTAGTTATGAAGTCTCGGTAAGCATTGAAGGGGTTGAAGAATGAAAAAGAAATGTAAGGATAAAGGGTGAAAAGAAAGAAGCCCTCCATATACTTAGGCAAAAACCGGGTCAATACATATGCTGTCAGAAACACTTAGGTGTTGTCTGACATTGAAGACAGTCATGGACTCAGTGACGCTATGCACAAACCCTTCACAGCCACTCAAAGTCGGAAAGACTTTGTTTCAAAACTCACGGAGATACACTCATTTCTATTGACTTTCTCACTCCGAGTTAGTTGATATTGAAAAGGTGGCACTCAGCTCTAGCCTCCGATCACTAAAATTAAAAGTGCACTATTGAGTCTAGAGCCAAAAGAGATCATCCATTAATCTCATTAGGACACTTGTCATAATTTAGCTTGTTATCTCACACAATGTGAATATCAAGTAATATCATTAGAGTCCTACGCAAGATCCTTGTGATTTTGCCAGAACATCCGAGTGATACTTAGGTATTCACAATGAAGATGGAAATCCTGCTTGAGCCAACATCAAACAAGCTCATGGTAGGTGACTTGTGCGATTCTTATGAATCAAGCCCGTGACAACTGGAAAGCAACAATGGTGCGATTCTTTATGAATCAAACTTGTTCCAGGTTATGGATCAACGGTTAAAGAATTTTGAATTGCTTAAAACTCTCGATGTGTCACAAAACCACTTTAGCAAGTGACACGTCGATTGATTTTCAAATCGATTTTCTATATCAATCGGTGAGATAGTAACTCACTGGTTCACTCTTATCGTGCTGTCTGCTTTGAGACGTTCCGATAATGAGAACATGCTGAGTACGATGAATCTAATACTTATGTGTTAGAAAGATTCAATACTACAGCTGGAAATCCTGTCAAGAAGATTCTTCTTAAATTGAATCTATCTGATCACAGGTCGATCCTCACGGATTTGAAGGTTACTCCAACCAAACCTGGGCGAATGACAAAGCCATATTCGTCCCCCCGCTTTATTGCTAACTGTTTTTATGCAGGCTATTTAAAGATGGTGGTGGAGGTTCCTGATTCCAGCTGACTCACAAGATCCATAGCCACATGCTCATACCCGATAGACAAACATAAGGACTTCATGAAAGGCTCAAATACATATTTCAAGACTTCCGCTACTCTGATAACGAACGTCTTTCTCGAAGTGACGAAGTATTATAGTTAACGAATCTCAAGAAAGACGTAGCATTAAAGTTTTTCAAGACAACCATTCAAGAAAGGTATGAGCATGTTGGTTCAGAAATCACAAATCCACAAGATGGCAAAGTTTCAAGATGGCGAAGAGATTGTGCTTGGTTGATGATCTCAAGATGCTCAAGATCACAATGTCAAATACAAGTTCAAGGAACAAGCTCAATCCAGAAATCAATGATCACTACAACATACTCACAGGAGAATGTCAAAAGGACGAGCTAAAGACTAAAGACAAAGCATTGTATGCTAGGCTTAAAGTTTTGTAAAATGGAGTGACCTCCCTTAGGGGGAGATTGTTGGAAACACAAAAAGTGTCGGTCACTTCCAAGATGTAATAGGTCTTAGCTCGTAGTTTATGTAATGATTAGATTAGTAATCTAGTCCGGCCCAAGACCCATGGGAAGCCCATCATAGCTCATGGGCCGGCCTATAGGACATATATATACACCTCTCCATGCCTTGGAGAGGTGGTTGGTTGTTTCATTTTCCATTTAACACACATAATACAATTCATCCATTCCATCCATCACAACCCACATCTCTTTCTCTTGTTCTTGGTAGATCATTAGATTACATGTTTCTTCACCTCTCTCTTTGGTAAGATACCAACCTCCGTTCATCAGTTATCTCGGAGGCCAGTTAAAGTTGCGCAAAGCTTCAACTTCTTTGTTGTCACCACCTTGGTGAGCATATCTGCAAGGTTCTTTGCTCCAAGAATCGTCTTCAAAGATAGCATCCCTTCACTTACCAATTCTCGAATATAGTGATATCTTATCTTGATGTGTTTTGTTCGACCGTGAAACACCGAATTCTTCGCGAGATGAATAACACTCTGGTTATCACAAAACAAAACAAACTATGTTTGGGCTCTGTCTAACTCTTCAAGAAAATTATTCAACCATACCAACTCTTTGCCAGCCTCTACAATAGCCATATACCCGGCTTCTGTAGTTGACATATCGAAATACTTCTGAATTCTAGACATCCAACTAACTGCTGTACCACCCACTATGAAAACATAACCCGCAGTACTCTTGCCCGAATCTAAGCAACTTCCATAGTCTAAATTGGAGAATCCTTCTAACACAACCTCTTTTCTACTGAAACAGAGAGTAGCCTTCGAAGTACCTTTCAAGTAGCGTAACAACCACTTGACAACTTCCCAATGCTCCCTTCTTGGGTTAGACATGAATCTGCTAACAACTCCCACTGCATAAGCTATATCTAGCCTTGTACACACCATAACGTACATCACACTGCCAACTGCTGAAGCATAAGGAACCTTAGCCATTCTTCATCTAGAAGTCTCCGTCTTAGGTGCTTGTTTCTTACTAAGCTTAAAATGGTCTCCCAAACGGTGACATCTAGTGTCTAGATCCTTTATATTAATCTTCTCTAACACCTTCCCTATGTATTTCTCTTGGGATAGTCTTAGAGTACCCTTCATTCTATCTCTGATGATGCTCACGCCTAGAATCTGCTTTGGAGGACCTAAATCCTTCATCTCGAATTCTTGAGACAACTTTCTCTTGAGCTTCTTGATTTCTGCCATGTTAGAGACTGCTACCAATATGTCATCTACATATAACAGTAATATAATAGAGGATGAACCAACTTTCTTCAAGTAGAAACAATGGTTCATAGCACATCTTTTGTACCCTGCTCTTTGCATAAAACTATCAAATTTTAGGTACCATTGTCTCGGTGCTTGCTTTAATCTGTACAGACTTTTTTTCAACTTGCACACGAGGTTTTCTTCTTTCCCAGCTGACTAAAACCCTATGGTTGTGTCATGTAGATGTCTTCCTCAAGGTCACCATGTAAGAAGGCTGTCTTGACATCTAATTGCTCTAGATGCAAGTTCTCTGTGGCTACAATACTCAAGACTAACCTGATTGTAGTCATCTTCACAATTGGAGAGAAGATCTCATTGTAGTCTACCCTTTGTTTCTGTTGAAAACTCTTAACTACCAATCTAGCCTTGTATCTTTTCTTGCCATCATGCTCTTCTTTAACCATCAACATCCACAAGCTTTGTGATGCTTTCATTCCTGCTGATATTTTGACAAATGAACACATCCTTTCGTTTATAGCCTTCTCCCACTATACGGACATAATGCTACTTAAGGCTTCTTAATAAGACTCTCGTTTACCGTTCTCTGTTAGTTAGCAAATAGTTTGCTGATGGAAAGTACCTTACTGGAGCCCTTAAATCTCTGGTGAATCTTCGTACCTGTGGAGTCTCAAAGACTTCCTCCTCGGAGAATGCTCCGTCTTTAGAGTCTTCTTCATCTGATCTTTCACTATCCTCGAAGCTCCCACTATTTTCAGACCCCTTATTCGTATCTGAGCTCCCACCTGGGCTCTAAGTGATTTTTGAAATTAACCCATGCTCTGCAACTAGGTTAATATCCTCTGTAAGGTTATCTGAAATGTCTACTAACACCTCTTGACTCTTCTGTATTGGTTTCGTTAAGTTACTAGAATCAGTTGCAGCCTTGGCTCCATATAGAGAGTCCTCACTAAATATGACATCTTTGCTTTGGACGATCATGTGACCCTTCGAGTCCCAAAAGCGATATCCCATCTCATCTGAGCCATAACCTATGAATGTGCATTTCACAGACTTTGCATCTAGCTTATCTCTTGCAACATCTTTCACCTTAACGTAGGAGTCATACCCAAATACCCTTAAGTGTGCGAGACTAACTTCCTTCCCTTGTCATTCCTCTTCTGGAATTCAAAACACTAAATCGTGACCATCAAACTTGTCGATCTTTAACTTACCATCTTCTGCCATTGTTTATCGTAGCCTGACTCTTGATACCACTTTCTTAGGGTTCGCTGAGCCGAACATGCCCAATATATAAGCCTACGTGTGCTTACCAATCTAAAACCGCTTAGTGATAGATGGCGTAGCCCATCAAGTTTATATGTAGGCATTATTATACCAATGTGGGATTGGGTTTGCACCCAACAATCCTCCCCTAAAACCCAATACTATGGGTCTCCCCTCCAAGGATATTGGAAGCAACTAATTCTAGAGCTGCTAGGCTACCTGCCCCCTCTAACTAAACGGCATCCTCACGTAACCTGTTCTAGAGTCGCTAGACCACCTGTCCCACTCTATCTGAACGGCATGATCTACTTCACCTGAGCTATCGTTGAATCTGGACTAACTTGAGGTTGCGCAACCTGCGCCACATACATCAAGGCTCAACCGTAGCTCTGATACTAGTTGTTAGGGTATATCGCACCTGTACACACCACTCGAACAAACAAAGAAAAAAACAAGGCTTACGGAAAGTAAATGCGGAATATAATCGACACAAGATATAACGTGGTATCTACGACTAGGATAGTCGTGTCAGTCCACGAGATCAAACCGAGAGATTTTATTATTGTGATACGCACGCACACACAAGAGATACAGGTTTACAATTACAATGAGGGAGTATTTATAAGTGTGAGACCCTAATCTACTTTACTCATTATACCGATGTGGGATATAAGCCCTCACAACTCAACAGTACACATGTTTATTTGCCATCGTTTGGTTCAGTGTTATTAATTCAAATTTCATGAATCATTTCTCATCATATGTTTGGATGCTATTAATAGAAGTTCAGTTTTTTTCTCTAGATGACGATTTTATTAGTTGGGCTATTAACCCTCCGCACCCCAGTTATCAAAAAATAAAAAGTATCATATACCAATTAAAGCCCACAGCAAAATTACGGTGTTATGGTATACACGTATATTCGGGGCCAAGACCACACCACATACCCAACTACACCAAAAAAACCAACCAATCTTAAGTTCCACCTATCCACCACAAATGTTATTGGATGCTATAGAATATCAGTATCATAATTTTCACTAATGTGACTATTTAAAGATGGGCCAGAATGTGTAATACATCACGAACATAAGTTAGATATATTTTAGTTATATAATAAACATCAACATTACTAGCTTAGATCATAACCGGCCATTTATTTAGTCACCGAATCATTTACTAGATTTGGACCTGTTACTTATAATGCAGACTTTTCTAAGCTTATGAAATTGGCTTTTGATACTCCACAAATATCACTGCAACATGCATTACCTTCTCGCTAATCTGGATAGCAGTAATCATTTTAAAATCATAACCATTATCAGAGCTTTCATTTGAATAGCGGTATCTGATCTTATAATTTCACTTTTGTAGATTTCATATAGATGAAATTTTTTGTGGCCACATTTCATCAAGAGAATAAGATATCCATATATATTACGAAAATGTTGCGGCTGACAGAATTGATATTGGGGATTTACATATGGAATATTACACAACTCCGTATGGACTTTTCCATATCTGTCTCATGTTGGGAACTTAGTACTTCTCCGCAATGATTTGAAATATAAATTTAAATATTCCAGGACTATCAGAATTTATAAATTATTATCTTATGGGACAGAAAAGTCATATATGAATCATATCTTGTGTCTATTACTAACAGCGCATGCATAGAGTATTTTGGGTCATACGAACGAACAAACATCCAAAACTTTTAATGTCTAAACCATGAACTCAGAATTCAAGGATAAGAAAGCTACCTTCGAACTGTTGATGTAACAACTTTAAATGTCGATCTGATTAAGCAAGAGAAAGGCTACCTCACTACTTTTTAGATTTTAAAATGCTTAGCTTGCTTATGTCATATACATGTGACATGTCGGCATGTCACACATTGCCAATTAATGGATATATCTACGAAAGGAACAGTCAGCTTGACATGGAAAGTCTTTGTTAAAAAGACTGATATCAAATAAAGAAAAAGCAGTCGAACAAAAAGATGAAGCAACAACATAACCTTCCGAAATGAGGTCACGAGTCAAATTTGCTGAAACAACTTTAAACCGTTCCTTAAAAAAGATGACACACAAATCACAAAATGACTCATCCAACTAAAAGTTGTGCCACCTATCGTGCATATAAGTTCATGATCCGACAGAAAACATTACCCAGCACCTTCACAATAAATTAAGCATTTACAACCTGCAAGATAACCAAACACAGCATTCAATTACAAAGCATGGATACAAGACTTTCAACATGTCATTGGATTCCGATCACACAACAGGTGCTTACTTTTTGTCTAAACCTTACACCCCATTACTCTCCTTTCTAACTCCAAAAGCAGTGACATGCATTAGATAAAAAGGTAATGAGGTAAAAAGTCCTAATAGAAAATAGTGAAATTAATGTTTGAGTTATGGTGTCCAATGATCCTACACATGGCGCGAAGGAAAAATCATTCAGAAAAAATTTTCTGTACTCACCGATAACGAAAACTCGTGCATGCTTCTCGATGCTCCTTATACACCACAGCAGGTGCAATAGAAGGCATCCTCTTCCTGTCAACAGAAAGGGTTGGATTCTGCAGTGATAGGTCCCTCAAAACATATTCAGCGACCGGTGAGCTGTTGAAGTTTCAATATAAGGTATCTATCCCGTTAAGAAAGATTAAGGGAGTAGGAGAGAGCATGAATGCAAAGAAGCCATCAAACAAATATATGGAGTTAGTAACTGTGGATGATTTCAACTTCTGGTTTTTGGGATTCCCAAATTACAAGAAAACTCTAAGATATCTCCGTCAGACAATCAGTGCAGAATGCTTAAGCTTCTGATTTCAAACAATGTTCTTAATTCCATGTAAATTTCAAATGTAAAACACGATGTAGTATGACTAGAGTACTCTATTAGGAAGAAGATGTATATATCTTTGTAAACAGATGAGAGACAATAACAGTGATCCATTAATATTTTTGTTTTGGTGTTCATGTGTTATTATCTAAATCTTATCAAGAGTACTAACCACCATCATATATTTCAGGGTTATTAATTCAACTTCAACAAATTATCCAGTAGCGTGTTAAATTACATTTGTTAGTGGCTACTGTATGTAAATAAAGAAGCAGATTAAGATAATATTCCATAGGAAGTATTTACATCAATATGACATAATATCTATAATCATCCAATTATCAACAAATTCTTATTTTCTGTATTCCATCGTTTCTCTGAGTTTCGTAAGACGTGCAATTGTTGGCTTGTGGTCGTTACTTATATTATTTATACCACTAGAAATAGGTGAGTCTATCGAGGGCACACACGAATAGTACGTTTATTGTGTATTTAATATATATAAATCATTTATATTTATTGAATGCATAATATGTCTCACGAATACAAAAGAGAAGGGCTTAAATGTCGAAAACGAAAACCCTTGTCCTCCTTCCTAAAGTGGCAGATGCAGAATCATTATGTATGGCATGTGCTATATGTATACATTGTTTTTTTTTCTTCTTCTTCTTATTTATTATCAAATTTTTTTTTTGGTAATAATATGGGACAAAAAGGGTATATGTAGAATCATTATGTATGCCATGTGCTATATGTATACATCATCCATGATGTAAATTAAGTGCTTAATGGGGGATGAAAAGATAAAAAAGATCCCATGTTCTAAAACCATGAAATAAGCAATATCGGATAAGAAAGGCCACTTTACACATCAATCATATTAAACAAATAAAAAAGACCATTATCTGACCATTCAACTTTGTTAGCTTGCTTATGTCACTAGCATGTGACTTGTTTTTATGTTGATTCTAATATGTTTTGTGAACCTTTTGTGTCTTGAAAACTAATGGATATCTATGAAAGGAATTGTCGGCATGACAATAAAAAAAATGATCATATAGATCTTATCAAAAGAGACAGTATCAATAAAGGAAAATGTGCCCATACAAACCTTTTAAAATGAGCTGACAGGTCAAAAGGGGTGCCGAATCTATTCAATCAGGCTTTATATCATCCTCTCATATTCAAACCACCACAAAGTATGACACATGGATGACTCATCCAACTGAAAGATGTAAATTAATGGCATCTTTATCAGCTTATAAATATCATGATCCAAAAGACATTACCTAACAACTTCAGTATCAAGCACAACCAAATCATAGCAACCGAAGATCAAAATATGGTTTACAGATTCTCAAGCAATGTCATGGGCGTCCCAGTCAAATCAACAATAGGACTACTTTTGTCTAAACCTTCTCAATCTCTTTTGACTCTTCCCACTTCTTCAAAAATCAATGGCATTGAAAGAAAAGACAGTCTTGTGGTCTCAATTAAGAATCATGGTAACTGTTTTTACTTATTCGATACAACGACGATAACAATTCTATTTCAATCCCTCAATCTAACTAACAAAGTTTCAATTTTTTACTTTCAGTGAGCATAGGACCCAAACTATTAAATATTGTTAAGCACAAGTTGGGTTATGGTGCCAAACTCCTTCCACTTGGTCGCGAAGAAAAAATCTTCAGTAAATTTTTTGGTACAAGTGATTGTGAGAAGTTGGTGCATGCTTCTCGATGCTGCATATACACTACAGCTGGCGCGATCTCAGGCACTCTCTTTGTTTCTAATGAAAGGGTTGCATTTTGCAGTGATAGGTCCCTTAAAACATATTCTGCAACAGGAGAGGTGTTAAAGTTCCGATATAAGGTAGGGAGCCTCCAATACATATCATGCAACATTGGTTAAGTTTTTTTTAAGTAGTATATATATTGACATGGTTGTTTGTGTAGGTGTCAATTCCATTAGGGAAGATAAAAGGAATAGGCGAGAGCGTGAACATGAAGAGGCCATCAAAGAAGTATCTCGAGTTTGTGACTGTGGATGGTTTCAACTTCTGGTTCTTGAGCTTTACAAATTATAAGAAAACTCTAAGATATCTTTATCAGACAAGTAGTTACAATTGCTTGAGGAGTTGATCTAGAACATTAGTTTTCAACTTCATGTAAATGTTAATTATACAACATTACGTTGTACGGCTACTTTCTAATGGGACGAGGATGTAAATATATTTTTTGATTAAGAGATTAGTAATTTGACCAGTCACCCAGTGTTTATCTGTTTTGGTGCTGTTAACCTATAAATACTCTAAAATTTTGGGTGTCATGCACGAGTTCAATATTGTGCATATAAAGCTAACAGAACATACATCTACTTGAGAATGAATTAGACGCCATGAGACAATATTGTGGATTATAAAGCTAACAGAACAAACATCTTTGCTGTTAGATTTTCATATTATATTCTTGATGTAGACTAAGAAACGAGATAACACAAATCGATCCTATTGATTCACACGAATACTAGGATTAATTCTTTTAACAATCGTTGATTCAAACGAATACCGATTATTATGATATTCTTAGCAAAAACCACCAAGAATAAATTGATTAACACAAAGCTTTATAATCAATGTCAAAACATTAACTATCCTACATCATACCTTTGCACATATTTTTATAGTAGAAGGAGTGCTTACATGTTAGTCTTCTAGGACGATGTGAGATATAAGATTAATATAAACGTAAACTACGAAACACGACATATGGTGAAGGCAGAACTGCGTCATCCTCCCCCACTTGAAAAAAACTCGTCCTCGAGTTTGCCTCACTCGTCCCTTGTACTCATAGCATCCAAATTTGTATCCCCTGCATCAAATTCTCTTTCTTTATAATGACTTGCCTCGAACCTTGATCATCTTAAAAAACTTATCGACCATGGGTGCAACTTTCAAATACCATTCTTGATATATTTTACGAATAAGAAATTTAAACGAACTTTGGCTGACGTTGATAATAATACTTTTTCCAAACCACACCAACTCATGTGATTTTGTATTGATGTCTTCCTCAAAATCAACACTTAAAGTAGTTTGGATCATTGAAGAGCAAAGAGCATTAGTCACAACTACAACGTCTTCGATGTTGTCTTCTTCCCCACCAAATCCTCCTTTCCCAACAAATCCTTCTTCCTCCTCAATGACATCTTCAATATCGGTATCATAAACTGGCATCGATTCTTCTTCTACACCCAACCCAACACCCGAAAATGACACATTATTTTCATTATCTTAAAAATTTAGATAATTGTCAACAAAAGGATACTCCTCTTCCTTATCCCATATATCCTAGATAATAGGTTCTGCTTCGGTTTCCTTTGTTAACAAAAGGTTATCATGGTGGTCACCATGAAACCCAGGGTAATATGGAGCCTTATCGACGCACTCAGGACTCGAAACTCTCATCCCAAGACTACATAAAGAATCATGATAGTTTGAAGGGACCTTACCAACACACTCGGCTATCTCAACTCGTAACCTAAGCCTACATAAGGTTTCCTTACGAACGCCTCCACGGTGATTTCCACGATCAGAAACATACGAAAATGGACTTTCCTTATTTAGGGTTTCCCATGCACGTTCAGATATGGCCTTCTCCTGTCGGCACTCGAGTTCTTGAATCTGTTGCTTGAGGCTTGCAATCTTCACGTCACGTGAATCTGGTTCATTGCCTCATCCGGCGAATCTATGAATTAGATGTCCTCTAT
>BQNB010175306.1:0-10267 GCA_026074375.1 Tanacetum coccineum
AGGATGAATGGTGTAATAAGAAAGGATTAACGGTGTAAGGTTTTAGGACTAACGGTGAAATTGTTTTAGGGTTTCTTTAAGGAAAAAGGTTAATTGGATTGGATTTTGGATAAATTTGCCTTCGGCTTCGATTACTTATACTCTTTCCATTCCCATGCTCAGTTTTGTCCGTTTTAGTCTCAATTTTGTCCTTTTTGATATATCCGTTACCTACACATTCACAAACACAAAAACAAACATATATATGCATTTTTCATTATGTTTTCGGTCATTTGGGGTCGTTTTTCATAGTAAATGGTATGTGTAAAATAGCACATACCAAGCTCTAATATTAGCATTACCAGAAGGAAATGACGATTTTGTTGTTTATTGTGATGCATCCCATCAAGGTCTGGGAGCGGTGTTAATGAAAAGAGAGAAGGTTATTGCATATGCATCCCGACAACTTGAGCCTAATGAAAAAAACTATACCACTTATGATCTCGAATTAGGAGCAGTAGTGTTCGCTCTTAAAATTTGGAGACACTCTCTGTATGGCACCAAATGTACTGTGTTCACTGATCATAAAAGTCTTCAGCATATCCTTGATCAGAAAGAGTTGAACATGAGACAACGCCGTTGGCTAGAATTGCTTGCAGATTACGATTATGAAATTCGCTACCATCCTGGAAAGGCAAATGTTGTAGCAGATGCCTTAAGCCGGAAGGAACGAATCAAACCACTTCAAGTTAGATCATTAGTTATGACCATTCATCCAAACTTACCCTTACAAATTCTCAAAGCTCAAACTGAAGCACTCAAAGAAGAAAACAACAAGGCTGAAAACTTACGAGGAATGGACAAATCATTTGAAATACGTCCTGATGGAACCCGATGTATCAAGAATCAAAGCTGGTTACCACTCTTTGGTAATCTGAGAGACTTGATCATGCACGAGTCTCATAAATCAAAGTATTCCATTCACCCAGGTTCTCACAAGATGTATCAGGATCTAAAGAAACTTTATTGGTGGCCTAACATGAAGACAATCATCGATGAATATGTTGGCAAATGTTTGACATGTTCTAGAGTTAAGGCAAAATGTCAAAAGCCATCCGGCTTACTGGTACAATCGGAGATTCCTATGTGGAAGTGGGAGAGAATAACAATGGATTTCATCACAAAACTACCCAAAACCTCCAACGGACATGACACAATCTGGGTCATTGTCGATCACCTTACCAAATCCGCACATTTCATCCCTACCCGAGAGACAAATAGTATGAAAACCCTTACAAGGTTATACATCAAAGAAATAGTCTCCCGGCATTGAGTGCCAATATCTATCATCTCGGATCGTGAATAGTCATTTCAACGACCAGAATTCTGGCTAATCATAAAAAATTGGCTTATGTACGCAATTAGACATGATTACGGACATATCATCCGAAACTTATGGAAAAATGAAAGGACCATGCCAAACACTTGAAGACATGCTTAGAACCTTGTTATAGATTTTGGAAAAGGATGGAAAAACACTTACCATTATTATAATTTTCATACAATAACAGTTAACATACCAATTTAATATGGCAGCACCATTTGATTCACTTTTAGTGGTCGAAAGGTGCATATCAACCTGTTTCTGGGCCGAAGTTGGAGATGTTCAAGTTACATTGACCAAAAATAATCCATGAACCCTACTGAAAAGATTAGTGCAAATTCGACAACTCCTTGCAAGCTTCAAGAGACCGGCAGAGAAGTATGCAATATAGATACGAAAGCCTTTAGAAGTTCCCAAGCTAAGACCGTGTTATGTAAAAGTGCCACCAAATCTCCGTAAAGGTGTCATCTGATTCGGAAAACGAGGAAATCTTAACCCTCGGTACATTGGACCTTTCAAAAAATCCATGAACCTGATTGGCCCAGAGGTATAAGAAACTTGAGCTTCCGAAGAGCTCATTAATATCACATTACTTTCCCCACATTTCTAATCTAAAAAATCTTATCTGATGAATCCCTTGTCATTCCAATGAAAGAGCTTCGACTCGATGACAAACTCAACTTTGTGGAAGAACCAGTGGAGATCATGGATCGAGAAGTCAAGCAACTGAAACAAAGTCGTATTCCTATAGTCAAAGTAAGATGGAACTCTAAAAGAGGACCAGAATTTACGTGGGAACGCGAAGATCAAATTCGTGCCAAGTATCCACATCTGTTTTCAAACATCACTCCGGCATCCAACTAAATCTCGGGACGAGATTTCTTTTAAGGGAGGGAGACTATAACAACCCGTAATTTTCATCAATGTAATTATCCATCTATTAAATTAGATGCACTGTAATATCCATCTATTATATATATACCACCTTTTTACAGGGAAATTTTTTGCTTTATCTCATTATGCAACGTAACTTGCATCTCTAAAGTAAACGAGCTCACGCAACCTCCACCAATGCCATCTATATCTATGTTTATATCATGTAAACATCCTAATATGTCAAGTCTATATCTTAATATCATTTTACCAAGTACATTACCCATTTAACATAACATTTACAACATTTTATCAAAACGGGCTTTAAACGTTAAACGTTTATATCAAAACCCTAATTATATGTAATGTATACATATAAACTGAATGTGCAAGTATTCAAAGCATGTGTACAAGTGTACAATGCACAACATTTGAAATATATTTTCCCTCTAAATCAATGTACAAGTCCTTAATGCACAATGTACAAAATCATGAAGCATGAATTCAAATAAGCTCATTTTTCACCGTTTTCATTCTAATTTCTTACCACTACTTTAGCACAAGGTACAATACTCAATGCACAACATCTAAACCCTAAACCTAAACCCTAAGTCATTCTAAAACCTTAATCTAAAACCCTAAACCCTAAATGAAACCCTAAAACCCTAATTTCATTTTAAAACCTAAAAACTAAACCTAAACCCTAATCCTAACATTAAATCTTAATCCTAAAACCTAATCCTAACACTAAAACTTAATCCTAAACCCTAATCTATCCCTAATCCTAACCCTAATCCATGTTTTAAAACCCTAAATCATAAGCTGAACCAAAACCAACCCGTCACCTATTTTCTTTCATTTTTGACCCATTTTAAACCTACGCTAGCACCCTAACACCTCAAGCACCTCTATGACTAACCTAATATCTCCCTAAGCACATTACAAGCACCTCCATCACCTCCTTATAAGCTACTTGCACTCCAAACACCCCCTTGGCAGCCGAACCTCTACACACCCCTTCCACCTCTTCATAGCTAGTTTCAAGCTTACCTTACTCATCATACTAGCATCCCTTAATCACCTTAGCTAGCTAGGACACTAATCAAACCCCAAACTTGGGCACCAAGTTGTTTTCACCCCTATAAATAGCTGAACTCCCCCACCATTTCAAACACACCTCAAATTTCATCATACACATAAATGGAGTCTTAAATTAGACCAAGCAGGATCAAGTGAAGTCCCTAAGCTCATAATAGAAGCAAAGAATCAAGAGAAATGAACCCTTGAAGTCGTTACTAGGCTACGAACTCGAAAACCTCATTTCGACCCATTTTAGTTCAAGTAAGCTCAAAATCTTGTTCAACAAGCTTATAATCTGTATTAGAATGTTCATAATACTCTTAATATCATATATGAACTCTTGTTAAAGCCTTGAATCCTCAAACCTATGTGTTTTTTTATTAAATCCCAAAAACGGCCTGTTTTAATTTTTTAGCTAACGAATCCTTTTTCTAAACTTTTGTTACGTTATAACATATTATTTTAGCTTATTCAAATAAGCTATAACCTGCAAATATGTTTTGGAACCCTAAAATAAGCTTGCATGGCTTTTTGAACTTGATTTGCAAATGTTTTCATGTATAGGGGTATATATCGTAACTTTCTGAAATTTATAACTAGAGGGGCTGAAAATGTCATTATTCCAAAGTTATAACTATAATGACCTATTTTTCCAAGTTCTAAAGTTAAAGGTTTAAATTATATATACTTTATATAGAAAGGACTAAACTTGTAAAAGTTTATAAATCAAGGGTATATATTGCCATTTTTGCAAACTTAAAAATATAAAATATAATATTTTTATATAAATTATAAAAATATATATTAATATTATAAAACTCGATTTTATTAAAACCCGACACAATTATCGTTATTAATCAACGATTGACGCATTATAAAACAATTACGTTATATAATTAACGTAACTTATCATCGACTAGCTTTTGAAGAAACTTAAAATCTTATCGTATCACGTTACTAGGGAATTTCATGTGAGGTGTTCCATTTGAGTATTTGTTTTGATGAGTTTGCTGGGTTTATGATTTAAAGTACCCTGACTTCTCAAACGATACTACATGGCCTCTGGATTATGATAACCCGATCAGTGATACAATATTTCCATAAATTAATAAATCAAACTAATACGTTAAACTTTATAAAGTTTTGAAACATAAATCATCACACTTAGACTTGACATATTACCCCAGGTTATGTGACGAAGCCGTTACTTTCACTTGATATACTTTTGCCATTAATCAGATTTCCCCTGTTAAGGTGAGTTCATAGCCTCGCATTTTAAATCTTATAATGTTTTCATAAACCCGCGAGGGGGATACATGCTATAACCCATGAATATGTATATTTTTCCAATGGTATGCTATCCTGATATATTATTGCCTAAGTCCTTACTTTTGCCATTAAGACCCCAATCTGGTGTACCTATACAATCTGGTAACCAAACGTACTTCATTTGAATCACTATGCAGGTGTTTGGCAAAGGCACCCGTTGGGGCAACTTCTTATAATTATTGATCATCTCAAGGTCCCGGTGTCATGAGCTTAGGGCAATAATACTGTTTTCTATAATAATTGAACTCATTGCAATTATTACACTTATGGGTGTATTACAACGTAACCCACTATTGAACTTGTATTCAAACTATTTAACATAAACCTATGAATTTCACTCAACCTTTGTGTTGACTTTTTAGTATGTTTATCTCAGGTAACTGAGCATCTTATGGCACGGAGTGGCACGGACTCGAAGATGGCTAAACTGTTATCATTCAAACTTTATGTTTTGATGTAGATTTTGGGACCTCTGTTTGTAAAAACTCTGATGAAATAATGAATGATAACTTATCTTTTAAAAACGTCTATTTTGAGTCGTTTTCTATGATTATAACTGTTGTACTATGAAATAATACCCCAGATTATCTTCCGCTGCTATATGTCAAAAATGGGGGTGTTATACCAGTTTCTAACAAGGTTCTTATAGATACTATGTAAAATCAGTGTCGTCTCAAAGTTTACGGAGGCTTGTGCAAAATTTAGTTTAACAAAAAAAATAAGGCCTATACAGAATGTAAAGAATTTTCTAAAGAGATAAAAGTGAGAAACAATTGTTTTAAAAGTGCTCTTTCTAGCATTATTCAACGCAACTTCTTAAATCAAATACTTGTAGTCACTAGACATGAACAATAATATCGATACCTAAAATGCATGACTAAAAACATGTCTACATGTTTTTATTAGTTGGCAAATATCAACCGACATAATGAATATCGGAGTGTTTGACCGTATCTTTAGTAATTGTGATTTGATTATCAATCTCATTTAATATTGATGGGTTGTATACTCGTAGGTCTTATCTCATTGTATTAATAGACCTTATCTCATTGTACATCCATATATATTGGATATGTTTATGAAATAGAAAACACACAATGTTTCACCATCCTTTATTGTATCAGAGCCATTGTAGATCCTCAAAAACAGTAACCCTTTATCATAAAATAGCTGTCCTCCGGTCATCGGCAAATCACCGATGATTCGAAGGGATCCCAAATGTATCTTTTCATATCCTCTTATTAGCTGTAATACGAATAAATCAAGTACCTCAAGTACCTAAATCCACCTTTCAGTAACCACTTCCCAAACGTCTCCCCGTAACCACTTTAGTTGAATAGCAAGCCATCATCAAACTTTGTCTTTTATTCTTTGTTTTACCAGCGAAGATCATTGTAGTTTTCAAAAATAGTTGGTTGATAAATTGTCACTCATACCTAAAGGCAAAGCAAGCCACGACGTAAAAATAAACGTCACACAAAAGAGGAAGCCGCAAGCAATAAACCACTATGCCACTAAACACAATTATGCTTCTGCTCAAACAAACAAAAAATAAGATGAGGAAACCACCAGAGATCATTGTATTTTTCGAAAATAGTTAGTCAAAAAATTTACGCTCTTATCTAAAGGCAAAAAGCCATGACGTAAAAATAAACGTCACGCAAAGGAGGAAGCCGCAAACAATAAACCATTATGCCGACGAATACCATTATTCTTCCGTCTCAACAAACAACAAAGAAGATGATAAAAGAAGAAGCGCTTTTCAATATGCCGATATTTTCACCAAAGGGATGCCTTCCGCATTGTTTGAAGAATTTCGATCAAGTTTGAGCGTACGGCCTCCTCCCGCTCAAACTGCGGGGGCGTATTAGTTGGCAAATATCAATCGACATAATGAATATCGAAGTGTTTGACCATATCTTTAGTAATTGTGATTTGATTATCAATCTCATTTAATATTGATGGGTTGTACACTCGTAGGTCTTATCTCATTGTATTGATAGGCCTTATCGCATTGTACATATATATATATATGATATGTTTATGAAATAGAAAACACACAAAGTTTCACCATCCTTTAGTTTTTGCATATTTCTCGTTTCAAATATTCACACTTAACTTTGACATGTGTCCAAATTTTGTTATTTAGACATATTTTTTGGCATATTTGTTAGGCATGAAAATCATTTCTTAATTATTGAAACTTCAAAAATCGAGACTCAAATATAACTGACTTAAACTTAAACTTGACGTTTAAAAAAGCATTAGCTTATCTGCTCATCTTAAATATTAATCACACGCATATTATCCGCACTTTGGTTTGGTTTGGTTCATATTCTGTTAATCAACTATGATCTACCAATATATATATGATTATATGATGATGTATATGATGATCATACTACTATCAGATTATATATTATGAATACAGATTTACCTCAATTCACTATGCCAGTCTAAACCGTTCTTGAGTTGACTTCTTCTACAGTAAACACTTTTTTGTTTATGATCACTCGCTATATTTTGAGCTGCCCAAATTGTTATTGTTTTTCTTGGAATCTCCACGTTGACAGGTATGACTGAAGCACAGAACACACCCTTTAACTTTTTCATATTGTTGAAAATTTTATTAATTCTTTTGAAATTCGACTTTTCAAACTTGTTTACAAAAAAACTTAGAGTTAATTACAAAAACGATACTTGTGGTTATCACATAATTACATTTCTAGTTCTAAACCTTCAATAATTACACCATTTGTTTATGTATTTGTCGAATTGTAACAGACTAGTCCCTCAACTATTAAGTTCCGTTCATTAAATCTCCCATGTAGTAGTTACATGAGGGTATTTTGTCTTTTAAGACATCTTTTCCTTCGACCTTTATTTTTTTATTTTTTCTATGGGCATCCACAATGCTCAAATACTGAAAAGCTTTTTATCATTTAATATTATTACTTTTTTAATATCAAAAATCTATTTCAGTTTATGTGGTAAAACTTTGACAAAAGTGTTTTTACTTAGAAAAACTAACATAAAAATAGAAGTTTATAGTGATGTTTTAATTAAAATAGGTGTATAGTACAATGCTTCAAACGCTTTTAGTATACCAAGTTATATTGAAAAGCTTTTGAAAGTTCAAGTTTGAAATGCAAAAAAGTCTTTGAAAGAGTTTTTGATATAGTAAAAAGCTTTTGGAGGGGAGGGAGTCCATGGCTGTTGGCTTGGTGCCAAGCCATGGCGCCAAAATGGCCAACGGCGCACGACACCATGGCTCGCGCCAAGGGTCTTCGCGCCGTGGCTAACAGCCCACGCCAAACTCAAAAATTTAAAAAAAAAAAACTATCCGTTAGGGGGAGCGGATTTTCAAAATAATACCCTCAAAATCACAATTTTACCCCTTTAAAAATCCTATAAATACCCCCTTTTTATTTCATACTTCACATACACTTTCAATACATCTTCTACTTCACATTTCTCTACTTCTCTATTTTTTTCACTAAAAAAAAATTACACCTGTGTATAAAAATATATGAGGACCTACTTTGAAAATATGTAAAGAACCACCTTGAATTTAGATTAAGAAAGAAAAGAAGAAAGGGACGATTGAAAAGAAAGATAACAAAAGAGAGTTTCCAGACAATGTGGAATGATGAAGAAGATGGTGATATCTTACTTTTTCTTTGGATAAAAGTATTTTTGTTCTTATGGCCATTAATTGTAGCATCTTAGGAATTGTATTATTTTGTGTGTATACATGAACCTACATCTCTTAATAATATTTTTTTCGCATCTTAGCGAGCCCTTTTATTTGATGAGAGTAAGAGATCCAAATCCCAAAGCAATCTCATATCTATATCTCATACTTTCACTTTCTGTTACCTTTATTTTCTAGATGGTCCTTTTTAAGAAGGCTTTTTGGATTATTTTTTTACCTTTCTGTCATTCGGTGGTCTAGTCTTACACAACTTGCAATGATGTGTGAAATCCTCTTGGAGGTGGCCTATTAATCTGGATACACTTCGTAACCTAAAACCTCCTCCAAGCACCATACAGAACCATTACATCAATTTCTTCAATCCTCATCACTCCAACATCAATACGCATGGCTGACATTTCTTGGAAAGCCTAAATACGAAAGAGAACAGTGTATTAATAATCAGACCAAGAATACTAATGCCTAGGATATGGTATCAGTTTCAAACCATAGTTGCATTTTTATGCATCACAGTCATCAAAGCAAAATAACTACTATATAAATTAGATCTACATAAACACTGTATGAAGTACACAAACCATACACTAATGCTCGATAATATAAAGTAGTACTGGTAAGAATAAAATATGTACCTATGTTATCGGTAATATGTGCGACCAAAACCTTTGTATGCACTGTACACAGAATTCTCACAATAACAACATCAATGGCAAGCTGAAAACATGAATTCAAATATAAGATCATATCCCTAATGAGCTTCAGAAAGATGATCAAAAAGTTTTGAAATCTAAAGATACAAAAATAGATATTAGAACACACTTCCATTCCGCCACAACTAAATAAAATAAACCTTACTGAACCAATGGTTATACACAACTAATATCATCGCTAAACGCATGCCCTTTGCCCACAACAAAAGCATACAAATGAAATTTATATAAAAAATACAAAATAAATATCCACATCATGTGTTATAAACTGTAACATCCCTAAACGATTGCTGATTTTATATGCTTTGTATAAATTATTGCCACGACTACTTATTTAAGGCTACCCCCAGTAAGGATACCAGACGACCTACATTTTTTCTGTCACATCAGCTTTCTCTCTCCGATGACCTACAGGTGACCGTTTAGCCATACTAAAACGACCTACACTACAAAAAACATACCCCACAAAATACACTTTAATTAAATAAACACACACACACAACACAAACCAAATCTCGGACGTTTATACGACTAACATCTAGCAAAATCTTGGCGACCAACATCCCCAAAATAAAGAGGACTGACTTCTTTGGGAGTCGACCACAACGTCGACCGACCTCATTGCATGCAGCCTAATAAGTGATATAAGGTGTGTCTTATTTGGTGTACAATAGTATAAAAACTCAAAGGGTATATATTACTGTAATTGTAATTATGATTTGTACATTAGATTAAATGTGTATTTATACTAATGTCATGGCATAGAGATTAAGCAACTAACACATAACCTAATGGGTATGACACATCTATATAATTGGATCGGCCCATCTAATCTTGTTTGCTCTAACACGCCCCCGCAAGCTAAGGACGGGCAACAACCTGCAGCTTAGATCTTAGAAAGAGGAATCGAGGAGTTGGTAATGGCTTTGTAAAGATATTTGCATCTTGATCATGTGTAGATATATGTTGAACTTAAAGATCTCCTTGAGCAACCTTTTCTCGAACAAAGTGTTAGTCTATTTCTATGTGTTTTGTACACGCATGAAATATAGGGTTAGCTGACAAGTATGTTGCACCAAGATTGTCACACCATAGTATAGAAGTTAAAGATGAACAGATTCTGTTGGAAACACGAAAAGTGTCGGTCACTTCCAAGTTGTAACAGGTCTTAGCTCGTAGTTAGTATAATGATTAGAT
>BQNB010175307.1:744-13174 GCA_026074375.1 Tanacetum coccineum
TATTTTTGATTTTCTTAAAAGCGTAACTTTCGAAGACGAAAGGTTCTCCAAATCACGATCGACAAACTTCAAACGAAAGAATCTTAATCACAAATCCCCGGCAGAGGCGCCAAAAATTTGATACACGTAAAAATGATATAATATAGATATGAAATTCCTAAACTACCCTTGAGGACAAAGTTAGTAAGTAAGATTCTCACTAATATATATAATAATACGTATATTTACCGGTAAGTGATTACCGAGTCATTTTCCCAAAGATTTATGAAATTGAGACCACGTTTGTCGTTTGGACAATGATTTGAATTGGTTCGAAGATGATTTGTTTTCTAAAATCCTAAAAGTGAGCAAATTAAGGGACAATTAAACCTAACTTTAATAACGGGAAATTAAATTTTAACGCAAAACGGGAACCCTAAACGGTGACTAAAAACTCTAAATTTCCAAAAATAAACCTAAAATGAATTTTTCACTTTTAATAGACTCTAATTAACTAAAAAGTAAGATTAAAGAAAACTAGAATAAAAACGGAGTTGATTTGAGCTTAAAAACATGAAAAACGTAAACGGGAATGAATCCCGTTCTTTAAAAAATGAAATTTTGCAATTTAAACCCTACAGAAGCAAAACTATTTTTCCTAGGAACTATATGATAGAAGAAAATTTTCTAAAAAAATATTTTTTTTTGACTTTTTAATAATTTTTTATGAATTAAAAACGATTTTAAAGAAAATTAAATATAAAAAATACTAAACGTTTTATAAAAAAACTGAAAAAAATTACGGCAAATCCAAAAAAAAATAAAACCCTCAAAAACCAAAAATCTGTTGTAATGGTGAAGAATCTAAGAAAAATAAAATTGGAAACACAGCTTATCGAATAAGCTATGTAATAAGTAAAAACAGCTTATTATACCTAAAAAGCTAAAGTGCATATAAAGAATAACTTTTGCAAAGGAATACCGGATGAGCTATTGTAGCACAATGGTTGGGAGTGTGAGGGATAAAACGCTTGGTGAGGGTGGTAGAGGTCCCGGGTTCGAGCCTTGCTCACCCGGGGCTTCCCACTATCCCAAATGTTTTTATTTTCGCCATTTTTTATACTTTTTGATAAATTAAAAATAGCACTTTTTACAAAGCAACATTTTTTATAAACCTCAAATAAGCACATAAATAAGCTAAGTAAGACAAAAATAAGCTATAATACTCTAAGTCCTAAAAAACTAACTGTTTGTATATTTTTTTGGAGAATAAGCGACTAAGAATAACAAATAAGCTAAAACAGACAATAAGCTATGTCTAAGAAGCACATAATTACAAAAATAAGCACAAATGTTAAGCTAGATAGACAGAAAAGCTAAAAAGGCTTAAATTCACTTGAAATTTACACTAGAAAGCAAATAAGCTCAAATAAGCAAATGGCAAAACCAAATAAGCTAAAATAGGCTTATACTAACCTAATAAGCTAAGCTAAACCTAAATAAGCAATAACAATAACCTGATAAGCTAAAATAAGCCAAATGTACCTTTTGACCAAAACTGATAAGCCAAAAGGCTTATAGGGACTTTTCTAGCTTAAAAATAAGCTAGCTAAGGGCTCCTTATGGCTTAGTGGCTTATACCTCTGAAAAGAATAGCCAAAAAGTTACAATAAGCTTCAAAGAAAAAACATTTTGAAACTTAAATAAGCACTTAAAAGGCTTCATGAAAAAGGCATCTCACACAGATTTAATGCTTAGAAAAATTTGTGAAAATTAACAAAACAGCACTTTTGAGCTTAAAAAATAAGCACTCTAACATATCCTTATGGATCTCAAACCTACAAACAGATCAAACTTAGACCCCAAAGAACATATAGCAACAATCCAAAAGCATTTTGAAATGAAGGATAAGCCACAACAAGCTTTTAAAAAAGAAAAATCTCAAAATTTCTTAAACTCTTAGCACTTTTGACAGCAATCAATGAAATCAAATGCAAAATGTAAGACACTTAACCTACTTGCATAAAACACTTTAACATGCATATCAAACATAAAAATAAGCTGCTAAACTAGACTTAAGCAAATAAGCTACATTAACAGCTTATAGCATCTCAGAATCAAAACTCATGAAGACATATCTTAACAAATGAGTTTTAGACTTTAAAAACTTTTTAAAACAGCTTAATTCCTTTTAAATGGGCTTATTAAACTTAGCTTAGTGACCCAAAAGAGTTTTTAAATCATTTTGACCCGTTTGACCCATTGTCCCAAACACCCCTTTAAAAACAGTTTTAGATTATTTAACTTGATAAAAGCTGTTTAAGCTAAAACTCTTCAAAGACCAGATAGTAAACAGCTTATAACAAACTAAATGAACATATTTCAACAATCCAATAAGCAAAAACAATAAGCTAACAACTAATGCTATTTTTTTATATGTTTTTATGACAGATTTAAGATAAATGATTAACACTATGAAATAAGCTAACAATTGAACTCAAATAACATTAATCTACTAAGATAAACAAGATTAAGCAAATTACTACTAAGATAAGCAGACAATAAGCTAATTAGCAAAATTAAACTAAAACAGATTTTAACTAAGCTAAATTAACTAAGCAACAAGTAAAATAAAAGAGATGTACCTTACACCTCAGCTAAACAGAGGTGAGTTCTCACTTAGAGCTTATCCAATGTAGCTTAAGCTTATAGCTTAAGCTTTTTATCAAATCCTAGTCTAATCCTAAGGCTTGACCCTCAAGCACTATTACCAAGTCTTAATCATCCAGCAGCCATCCAATTCCAAGGGATGATAAGACTTTTAATGAACTTATTATGGAGCTTTTAGTAGCTTAAAGTCAAGTAGAGCTTATGCAACAGTATATAAAAGCTTTTTGAAATATAAAACATTAATAGTAAAACAGATTTGTGTAAATTTAAGCTATAATTTCATTAACTAAAAGCTGATTACAATACTTTTGAAATAGAGATTACAATAAGCTGAAAACAGGAATTGAAATTACATAAGTTTAAAATTACATAAGCTACTAACTAAAACTCTCCTCTTTTGTGAGCGAGGAGATGCTTGTATTTATAGCCTGAGAAGAAGCTTCTAGGTCCTCAAGTCAGTTAGACGCTCCCTTGATCTTGGCCCTTGAGTCATTCTAATCATTGGATCCATTTTCTCAACCGTTAGATTGATTTGATGAGCACACGGATTGGCAACGTGGCATTTCGTGTGTCAGACCCCTTTGTGCTTCTTTTGCACTAGATTTAGTGCAAAATCCCAATCATTGGTGTGTTTCTTTAATTGCCCGCATGTCCTTCCTTGTGTGCTTGGACCAATAACAGCTCTCAATGACGTATAACTCTGCCACATCGTACCTTGTCACTTGAGTTGTTGAGCCACGTCCTCAATTTGGATTTACCCCATGATTTTGACACGAGGTAAATCGGAGGAGACAATGAATAGTAACAAACAGAATTTCCCGCGCCCTCTTTCTTTTTATATCTTTGTTTGACCCAGGGCGTGTGAGGGTTGACTTGGGCCCGGGATAAAAGAAATGGAATTGGGCCGGGTGAAAAGGGCTTGGTTTATTATAAGGATATAACGACCATTATCTCTTAAGTATAAAAGAGATAACGGTGTTAGGGTTTAGGGACTTTTGGTAAAATTAGGTTTAACATTTAGGGTATTTTGGGTATTTTGAGGATTTTGTCTTTTTGTGGTTGACCAATGTTGACCAAGGGTTGACTTTTTGACCATTGATAGCAATCTTCCGGCTCTTTTGCACTCTTTTCGTTCCCGTGTCCGTGTTTGTCCGGCTTTGATCGTTTTCTTATGATTTTTGCACTATCCGTACCTACACATACACAAACAACAAAATACACAAATACAAGCATATTTTTGCACATTTTGATCATTTTAAGGGTCAATTTGGATATAAAAAGGATATGTGATTTCTCACATATCACATATATCTTAATTCCCTCGTAAATATCATGACTTTTACGAATTACAGTTGGATTATGAAAATGCAATTAGAACCTAGGATATATCCTGAGGACCTTAGAAGAATAAGTAATTTTACTAGAAGGATTAGAGGGATGCATATCTTTGTACAAAATTTCACTTACATTATGGAATTCTTGATTGTGGAGGATATTAGTTCGGCTATAGACCCATGTTTATCACAAGTTGTGTTAGGGAAGCCATTTGTTAAAGTATCCAACATGACTTATGATCCATCGTTAGGATAGTAAAATTTAAAAATGGAGTTGATGAAGTTGCCTACTAAATGCCCCATAAGATAGAGCAATTTTAATCACGGTCTAACATGGAGAAGGAGCACAAGCAATCAGTCTACTTTGGGAAAGAGGATGACAAACGAAGAGGAGTGGACTATGTAATGAAAATGATATTTGGTTTTTATAAGGAATGCCTAGAATTAGAACCCAAATACAAAATCAACAATGATGAAGGTGGTAGTGCGAGTGAAGAAGGATTCACGTAAGGAAAGTACCTCTGAGTCTAGTTACAAGACTCGTTAATAAAGAAAAGCGCTTATTGGGAGGCAACCCAATCTCTTAAATTTTATGCATTTTAGGAGTGTCGTGTGTTTTAATTTTCATTATTTGTTCTTATATGTTTGAATTATATGTGATCATGCTTTGATCTGTTTTTAACCTCGTCTTAATCTCAATCAAAGGTATTTTGCATAAAATAACTGTAAAGGAAAATATTCGGTTTTTAAGAACCGTTTCAAACATGTAAAGTAGATAATTTTAAGTTAATTCACATTTTATGTTTTCTTGTTTGTTTCTTTGAGTCATATGTTTGTACTAACCGTTTTCATGGTTTATGCAGTAATTTTTCCAGGAAATAATTAATAGGTTATTTTTGTAGAAATTTTTCTAGAAAACAAAAACGTAAAATCTGGTTGGTGTTCTTGACGGCGTCAGGATTCATACATGACGGCGTCAGAATTGTAGCAATGGATAAATCCGTGTTTTTTCGAACTTTTGAAAAGTTATTTTTGTTAAATTTCCAGAATTTTTTATTTTCCAGATCTTTGCAGAAAAGCACGTTTACATTAGTACTAACATTCCATCTTTATTGCTTTCTTAGTATTTTAGTTTATGATTATATAAGGTTTTATATTATTTACCATCGATTTTACACTAGGTATAGTTGTTTTGTCTTTGATTTTCAGGTTATATTATATAAGGAGAGTCCGGAAGTTCATTAGATTTTCACTTGGACGATTCTTGGATGAAGATTTAGCCGGATCATTTTGTTTCTTCTCTGATATTGAGCAAACCATGTGAGTATTAGTTTCCCCCGCTTTGATTTATTTTCCCTTTATTCATTTTTCGAGTACTTGTAGAACATTTGGGACAATGTTCAAAATAAGTATAGGAGGTAATAAAAGCTTTAGAAATTATTTTTTCATTTGCATTTGCTTTGTTCTTAAAAAGATGTGTAATATACCAAAACATAGTTTAGGACGGTGATTTTAGCCCAAATTAAAAAAAATTATGGCATATATCGGTGAATCTGTAGTATTAGAAGCGTCTCATGGATATGAGTTATATGACTAGCACAAAAACCCTACCACTCAGAAATTCCACCCCCAAAATGTGAGGTTCGCCCCTAGATCTTTAGGAATATAAAAGCATTCATCTTTAATGCTTATGAGAGTGTACCGGTAATATTATAGATTCTAGAACTTGCTTTAGCGATGCATCCCGAGACTGCTAGTGAGATCGCATTCGTGTAATTAGGATCTACTAAGTGATAAGAGGCATTAGGATAACCCTTGTTTTTAGCATGCGTTTGTTATGGTTATGATGATCTCATTAGTCATATAACTACCCCTACACCCTTGCTATGCACTCATTTTTAGTGTAAGATACCCCTAGTACACCCTTTTGAACCTATCCTTTTCGGGTAAATTAAAATTCCTTAAAATTCTCATCAAGATTTGGATTAAAGATAACAAAAGTGAAACAGTTTCTACTATTGCAAATCTTAAGAAGGAGTTGAACCAGTTAGTGGATTGCGGTTATTGACAAATGTACAGGTACTGAGGTAGAAGCGGGAAAAAAGAATGGAGGTGTTGGTGCTCTTCGTAACAATTGATCCTATTCATTCCCTGGATTTGGGCTCAAAGGCCAAGCTCCAATGGTCAATCGAAAGGCGATGAAAAACTCCAATTTTTCCACTGAATTTTGAATAAAAAACGTAATCAAATGAACATCAGGGGTCTTCGATTTGATGACGTTGGAAGGGCAGCCTAATGATGTCAAACAAGAATTTCTTTTCATTTTCAGGAATCGATTCGCTAAAACCTTCGAGAGCGTGCTAATATTGATATGAGACTTTCCGAAAACCTATTTCAGAAGATCAAAGTAGGACGAGCGAGAGTTTCTAAAACAGGAAAATTACAACGGCTGTTTTGGGCTTATGGCACAGGAAAATTCCTCGGGCCTGACGGGTTCTTCTTTAGCTTTATCAGCATTTTTGGCCCTGTTCTGCGCCCCCGATGTTTATATGGCTGTAATATTTCTTCATTCATGGAGAAATTCCTCTGGTTGTAAAACTCATCCTTTATAGCTTTGATCCCCATAAGTACCAGACGCTAACTTGGTCATGGACTGTAGGACCTATTAGCCTCTTGGAAGTTTCTACAAGATCATTGCTACAAGATTTTGTCTAACAGGGCTTGTTAATGTATTGGGGGGACAATTGTTAATGAAGTGCAATCTGCGTTTATCGCCGAAAGACAAAATGTTAGGACGGTCGTTTATCTTAATGAGATTCTCCGTGGTGTACCAAAAACGAAGAGACAACTCTAATTTAAGGTCGATTTTGAAAAGGCCTTCGGATTCGATTGATGGGGATTTTTTAGATGATGTTTAAGAGTTCGGTTTTAGGTGTAAATGGCGTACTGGATTCAAAGTTGCCTAACTTTTCTAAGGGTTCTATTCTTGTCAAGGATGTCCTACGAATGTGTTCTAATTCTAATAAAGGGTTGAAACAAGGCGATCCTTTATGCCGCGCGAGAGGCCTCTTCCTCTTTATCCTCTGATGGAGAGCCTTCATTTCTCTTTTAAAAGGATTGTAAGCGGGGATGTTTCAAGGTATTGTGTTAGAACACTCTTTCTGTCTTTCGCATATGTACTATGCGGATGATCTATTTTCTTAGGGGAGTGGAGTGGACGGTAATATCTCATTTGATTCACGTTTTGAATGTTTTATTATGCTTCGGGCATTAAGATTAACCTTGGGAACAAGTCGATAATGGGGATTAATGGGGAAAGTGCTCAGGTCATCCAAGCGGCTGCAAAGTTAGGATGTCTCGTTCTTAAGTGTCCTTTCTACTATCTTGGGACTAGAGTGGGAGGTTCTTGACACGTGTTCAAGCATGGCAAGAGATAGTTGAAAAAGTAAAGTCTCGGCTTTCCAAATGGAAAGTCCAAAACTTTATCTATTGGTGGTGTTTAACTTTGTTGAAATCGGTTTTTAGGATCTCTTCCAGTCTTTCACATGTCTATTTTCACAGTTAATTCAAAGGGGCTTCATATCTTGGAGTCTATTAGAAGGTCATTTCTTTATGGCCCATGACCGGGTAGTAAAAAAAGGCTTCTTGGGTTAAATGGAACAATGTTTTGACAGACAAAAATGAGGCGGGCTAGGGGTGGTTTGTCTTAGTTTATTTTGCTTACATAGACGGCTTGGATGATTAAGTGGTGTTTGAAGTTTTCTCTCGCAAAAAGACTCTTTTGGACTAAAGTTTTGTGGTATTCACGGTGTGGGTGGTAAAATTCATTCAGGAATGGACTTCTACTGGCTCAAACATGTTGGCTTACGATTTTGAGTGAAGTTCGATCTCTCCAAGCAAAGGTATGTACATTTTTGATTTCTGACTCATAAGATGGGAAACGGGAGAGTACACCAAATTGGTTGGATCATTGCATACTAGGAGGCATTTTTAAGACATTTTTTCCAAGTTTCTCCGCGCTTGAATCTTAAAAGGTTGTCTACTGTTAGTTCCAAGATAGGGACCACGTGTTTGGTCTGCTCCTTCCGTCGTATTCCTAGAGGGGGTATCGAGCAAAATCAATTCGACAGCTTAGTAGGAATTGGTTCGTTCTATCACTATCGTGCCTCGGGTGAAAGACGGAATTGGAATCGGGAGAGTAGGGTAATATTTCGGGGCCTCTGCTCGTAGACGTATCGATGAGATATGACCTTTCCGAATATGGAGAAGACACTTGATGGGTAGTGTGTTCCCGATAAAAATCTACGTTCTATGCCTGAAAATCCAAGACCGATGCTTTACTACCCGGTTAACATTTCTCGTAGAGGTATTTGACATTCAGGTTGTCGTGTTCCCATTGGTGATAATGCTATTGAAATCGACGGACCATTTGTCCTTTAGGTGTGGATTGGTTCGGGAATGGCTAATAGGTTTGAGCTGGTGGACTTTGGTCACGCAACTTGAATCATATGCCGAATGGAAGTCTTGGCGTGTTTCAATTCGTATGGATTTCCAAAGACTTAAACAGATGTTCGAAGAGTTTGGTATTCCATTTGGTGGTTACGTTTGGATTTATCGAAACAAGCTCCTATTTGACGAGAGAAAACCTTCTAAGTCGATGCTTATTGATAATGTCATTGCTAGTTCTTTTTATTGGTGTAAGTATAGATCTAAAGCCTCGTTCGGATGGAACGAATGGCTCAAAAACCCCTATATTATTGTTTTGTAATCTAGCTCCTTGCTAGTTTTTGTTTCTAATAAAATCGCCGTTCCAAAAAAAAACATTCCATCTTTATCGCTTTCTTAGTATTTTAGTTTATGATTATATAAGGTTTTATATTATTTACCGTCGATTTTACGCTAGGTATAGTTGTTTTGTCTTTGATTTTCAGGTTATATTAGATAAGGAGAGTCCGGAAGTTCATTAGATTTTCACTTGGACGATTCTTGGATGAAGATTTAGCCGGATCATTTTGTTTCTTCTCTGATATTGAGCAAACCATGTGAGTATTAGTTTCTCCCGCTTTTATTTATTTTCCCTTTATTCATTTTTTGGGTACTTTTAGAACATTGGGGATAATGTTCAACTTAAGTGTAGGGGGTAATAAAAGCCTTAGAAACTATTCTTTCATTTGCATTTGCTTTGTCTTTAAAATGATGTGTAATATACCAAAACATAGTTTAGGACGGTAATTTTAGCCCAAATTTAAAAAATATTTATGGCATATATCGGTGAAACTATAGTATTAGAAGCGTCTCATGGATATGAGTTATATGACTAGCACAAAAACCCTACCACTCAAAAATTCCACCCCCAAAATGTGAGGTTCGCCCCTAGATCTTTAGGAATATAAAAGCATTCATCTTTAATGCTTATGAGAGTGTACCGGTAGTATAATAGATTCTAGAACTTGCTTTAGCGATGCATCCCGAGACTGCTAGTGAGATCGCATTCGTGTAATTAGGATCTACTAAGTGATAAGAGGCATTAGGATAACCCATGTTTTTAGCATGCGTTTGTTATGGTTATGATGATCTCATTGGTCATATTCCTACCCCCTCACCCTTGCTATGCAGTCAGTTTTAATGCAAGATACACCTGGTACACCCTTTTGAGCCTATCGTTTTCGCGGTTCTAATAATTTTTTAGAGGATTTCGGATTATTAATGAAGAGCATTGTTTACACCCCACTAAATGTTACACCAAAATTGCATTAGCCTTCCTTGTATGTACTCAATTCTAGTACCTTATTATTATCATAATTGTTTAACCCTAGTTAATTGTTTTCATGATTACATGGTTGCTAAGTCGAGTCTATTGTTAGTGTACATAGTTTTCGGACGATTGGGATTCATGGTAGTTTTATTTTATGGAGAAATGGAGAAGAAAGTCAAATTATTACTTCTATATGTGCTTAATATACTCCATGTTTGTTAGTCCTTCTAAATTCCGGTCATTAGTTAGTTTATTATTGAATTATAAAACACTCAAGTGTATGGGTGTCATTATAAACCCCAAGTCATATATATTTATTTTATTTTCAGCAGATGGCAGTGTAACAGTGTATATAAAAAAGGAGAAAAAGAAAAAAAAGAGAAAAAATAAGAAAAAAATAGAAAAGATGAAAAAGCAAAAAAATATGTTAGAATATATGGGCTGCCATCTTGCTATTGTTTATGTCAAGAAATAGTTAAGAAAAAAAAGAAAGAGTTTGATGTAGAGTTGTGTACTATTGTCCTAGTTGTTGTCGAGTCTTGGTTGAGCAACGCCTTTTACATGTATTTATGTAAATAATTAGCTTGCCACCAGTTAATATTCCCCCATCATCCCTAACAATGTTTCTTTACCCTACACCTAACGTTACAACCCTTTAAAAGACCTTTTTGATAGTAATTCCTAGGTGCTTACGCCAAGGCGGTGGAGGTTTTGATCCTATACCAAGTTTATGGTAATCTATATACTGTGACAGGTAGTGAGTGTTTATTTTCCCGTTTCCTAAATTGTTATAATTCATTATTACACCGAGTGAAAGAGAGAATCCAAACACTTATGTGAGATGCTAGTGTATAATTTTTGTGCTTTTAATTACGAGGTCAATCCGGTTGTTCCATAAACTATCTTTACTTAGTAGGTTAAATGCCCCCGACTTTGCTATTTACTATGTAGAAAAGCTCATTTACTTGAGGACAAGCAAATCCCAAGTGTAGGGGTATTTGATAAGGTGTAATTTTATATACTTTTTCTGGGTCATTTAACCCTCAAAATCATGCAAATATGCCCAAATATTGTACTTAATCGTTTCTTTTTGTTATTTTAGCATTTTGTAAGCTATTGGAAGAAAAACACGTGACTTGGGCTCGATTCAGGAAGAAACTGGACAAAAACACAACTTTTCAAGCTGGCGACTCCTTCCTGACACCTTCACCAAAAGTGCCTAGAAAGTGGAATTTTGGACGAAAAGTGTGACTTCTCAGTAAGGGGAGACGGCGTCATAAAATCCCATTGATACCGTCAGGATCTCATAGTGACGGCGTCACAATAGCTAACATGAAGAAACCCTTAGAAGATTCGACGGGTTGACGGCGTCACAAAACCCTAGCGACACCGTCAAAACCCAACTTCTATATATACAAACCTTCTTTTCTCATAATTTTGTGTGGTAACTTAGGAGGGCTTTATTATAGCCGAATTTTAGGTTTTTAACCCTTTTGTACGCACATACTCACATGTTCAACTGAATTGAAGTTCCTTTACCCATTTAATCATTCAATATGTCTATGTGTTGTTTGATTACTTGTTCTTCGCTTTCTATTAACATACTAGGCTAAATTAATTAGTTTTTGCTTATGATTGCATGAAACCTAGTTTGTAATCTTGGATTTTATTGCTTCTTGTTACACTACAACAAAATGAGCGTTTTAGGTCGAGGAAATATTAGGGTCGACAATGTCGACCCTAACTGAGGCATGGGGACCACATTTATTCAACAAAACTGGTTAGTCAAACATCCACACACTTAGGGTCGACAATGTCGACCCTAATATTTTTCCATGACTTTATATATTTTCTAATATATAAAATGCATTTAAAATTATATATAAATATATAAAACAATTTATAAAAAAATTTAGCGTCGACAATGTCGACCCTAATTTTTTTTACCAAAATTTAATCCCATTTTAATGAGCCCGCCAGTATTTAATATATCCAGCTAAAATATTAGGGTCGACAATGTCGACCCTAAATTTCTTTTTAAAAAAAAAATTATACAAAAATTTAAAATACTTTTTATAAATTCAGAAATGATATAAATTACCAATTATAGTCAAAAAATCTATTTAAAAAAACCTTATATATATTTTAACAAACACTACTAGAAAAAGAAGAACATGCGACGGTAAAATGTAATTAAGTAAAGCGTACGAATTACATTACAGATCGATTAAACAAAGTCTTGACATACAATAAAACATACGAATTACATTGCAAATGACAAACTACTCCAAATCAAGTTTTTCCATTTCATTGAGAACTTCGTGAAGTAGTGCAGCCGAATTGAGTGTGTGTTGTTCCGGATGCATATGCATCTCCATTGTTGCCTTGAGTACACTTATCCTTCCACGCAATTGCTTGCAGTTTGAGCACTCTGCGTTTCTTGAAGATCCGGGAGAATAGATTTGAGGTGTTGAAGGTCCCGAAGAATAGCTTGGAGGTGTTGAAGGTACTGAAGAATACCTTGAAGGTGTTGAAGGTCCTGCAGATGGAGCTCCAGGAGAACTCATTAAGTCACGAAGTCGGTCCTCTTTCCATAAAAAAAATCCACATCCAAAATGTTTCGGAGGCTGTTAAATAGTAAAGAAATCAGTTCATAAAACAACTAACCATAATATATATTTATTACACATAT